>CACVCL010028176.1:0-113391 GCA_902729485.2 Mus minutoides | reverse complement strand
GGTAAACCAGATTCAGAAAGACAAACATGGTATGTACTCACTTATAAGTGGGTAGTAGTCAGAAAGTACAGGATAACCATGCTACAATCCACAGTGTGGTGAAGCTGGAGAGAGAAAACTAGGGAAGGGAACTGAAATCAGTGGGAGGCGGGAGGCATCTCTGGGATGAACTAGAAACCTAGGACAATGGAAACCCCTAGGAATCTATGAAGTTGACCCTAGCTAAGACTCCTAGCAATGGGGGATATGGAATCTGAAACAGCCACCTCCTGTAAGTAGGTAAGACTTCCAATGGAGGGATGGGAACACCCACCCAGCCATAAGAACCTTAGACGGACAATTTGTCCTGCCTACAAGATGGTAGGCCTAAAGAGAAGCAGAAATTGAGGGAATGACCAACCAACGTAAGACCCATGCCATGAGAGAGAACCCCACCCCTGATGCTATTAATGATATTCTGCTATAACTGCAGACAGGAACCTAGCATAACTGTCATCTGAGAGGCTTCACCCAGCAGTAATAGAAACAGATGTAGAGACTCACAGCCAAACATTAAGTAGAGCTCAAGAGGTTTTCTGGAAGTGGGGGAGGAAAGATTGAAGAAGCCAGAGAGGACAAAGATACCACAAGAAGATCTACAGAATCAACTAACCTGGGCCCATAGGTGCTCAATGAGACCGAACCACAACCAGAGAGCATGCATGGGATGAACATGGGCCCCCTGAACATACTGCAGCTTGGTCTTCATATAGGACCCCTAACAGAAGGAGCAGGGGCTGTTTCTGACTCTGTTGGCTGCCTTTGGACCCCCTTCCCCTAACTGTGCTGCCTTGCTTAGCCTCAATAAAAGAAGATGCACTAGTCCTACTGCAACTTGATATGCCAAGGCGGATTGATCTCTATGGGAGACCCACCCTTCTCAGAGAAGAAAGCACAGGCTGCAGTGGGAGAGGCGAGGAGAGAGGGGTGGACTGGGAGGAGGGGGTGGGAAGCTGCAACTGGCGTGTAAAGTTAATTAATTAATTAATTAATTAATTAATAAAAAAGAAGCTATTTCACAATCCTAAGATCTTTATTCTTTTGTTTTTATTTTAAGACAGGGTCTCTTACATAGTCCTGTTGTCCTGGAACTTGCTGTATAGACTAGGCTGGCTTCAAATTCACAGAGATCTGCCTGCCAGTGGGGGAAATCAAAGGTGTGTGCCACCGTGAATGGTCATAACATCTTTATTCTAGTTAATGGGAGGATTACACATATCAACCATAAAAGGAATGGGGTTTTTCTTTCATAAGAAAATTAATATAGGCATGGTGGTATAGGTTTGTAATCCCAGCACTTAGGAGGCAGGGAATCAGAGTTCAAAGTCATTCTTTAGCTACACAGCGAGCTCCACGTCAGCTTGAGTTATATGAGATCTTGCATAAAAAATGCAAAACCAAAACAAAACAAAGTGGTGACGATGACAACAACAACAACAATGAGAACGACGACAACAACTCATGGTCAGGCATGGTGGCACACAAATACCTTTAATCCCAGCTCTTAGGAGGCAGAGGCAGGCAAATCTCTGTGAGTTCTAAGCCACCCTGGTTTATATAGTGAATTCCAGGACAGTCAGGGCTATATCATGAGATCCTGTCTCAAAATGAAAAAGAACACCAAAAAGACAACTTAAAAAAAAAATGGGGACTCATCATTTGGAGATATTTGAAGTGTCTCCAAAATTAAAGCTGTAAATGCTCTCAGTATTAAGAGGACAGTCACATTTCTCAGTGCAAACTTCAAAAATAATTGGAAGAAGACAAACAGTAACATTGCTCAGTGAAAAATTTAAAAATAACTACAAAGTTATTTTTGTGCTAATTACACAAATCTGACCAGTACACAATGCATGTGACCGTTAAAATACCATATTATATGGCAATTAAAGTACAATTACTGACATTAATAAAAATGATGTATAATGACAGAAGTGCCAAGATCACCACTTAAATAACTCCAAAGGTAGCCTTACCTCATGCCATTGTCCAGCTGGCTGGTTTTATTTGTGTTGGCATCCCACAGATAAATGCAACTCGACTTCTCAGCAATCACTGCCAGGATATCGCCATCTTTATCCCAATCCATGGCAACACAGTTGCTTTTGGAAAAGAGAATGCCATTACTGTCCACTTCTCAAAAGTCAGACAGAAAAAACAAACACCCACCGATCCATGACTTCCTTCTATGATCTACCATGATGTGGAAGCACAAGCGAGAGAAATCCTTTCCTCCCCAATTTGTTTTTTGGTCATGGTGTTTTATCATAGTAATAGAAACCCTAATAAGCCATAAGTTGGCAGCGGGATGGTGAGGTACTGTTGTGAGAGAACTATGCTGTTTTGGAGAGGATTGTGGAAGGGCTTTGGAACTTTGGTCTGGAAAAGCCACTGGGTGTTCAAAGCTTGCTGAGGTGTTCTGTGGGTGTGTGGAACATAAGACTTTTAAAAGAAATACAGAGGATGGGAGGCCTGGCTTCTGCAGCTCCAGAGGGAAGTTGGAGAGTCAGGAACTTTATTTGGGAGAGTGTACATTCTGAGTCAAGGTTAGCTGAGGCTTGAGTCAGCTGCGACTAACAGAATACCAGAGCCACTAAAGTGAACCCTTTGCCTTGCTGGGATAATCGATGCTGGTGAGCGGAAGCTGAGAAGTTAGCAGTGATTTAGAAGAGGACAGCATCACTGAGGTGCAATCTTCTGGAAGTGATCCCACAGCACACAGAAGCTGTGTTCCAGAGGCAGCGAAGGTTGTACCTCATGTTGGTAGCAGAATTGGGCAATGTAAGAGTCACCAGGTGGTACTGATTTTGAAGGTATGAAGGGGTCGTGGAGAGAGCGGCTAAGACTCCGCACTGTAAGAAGTGAGAAGAGGCCTTTGGTGGCGCTGCAGCCTCAGCAGCAGTTGAAGGGCCAGGAATGAAGGGATTATGAGAAGCTGAGGCATGGAACCATGAAGAGAGCCCAGGAGAGGCTATTGGTGAAAATACAGCCCAGTTACAGCAGAGATGCCAATAGCATGGGATGGACATGAAGAAAAGCAGCAGCAGTGGAGTGACCCTGGCTGAGCGTAGAACACAAGCTGTGTGTGTGCTGCAGAGCGAGGGGCCAGAGAAGTGACCCAAGGCCTGTGGAGGAGCCCAGCAGGTCATAAATGGATCCCAGACCCTGGACATGGAGATATTTACAGTTAGAGTTGGATTTTCCTTTTCTTTGACTTTGTGCCCTGGTTCTCCCCTCCTGAAGTAAAAAGTAACTTATTTGTTGATTTTATAGGACCCCGCAGTTGAGAGAAGTTAGTTTTTAAAAAGACTTTGGATTTTAAAAAAGACTGGATATTTTAAAGAGACAGAATTTTTAAGTGTTTGAATTTTTAAAGGCTATGGGATTTTTTTTTTTAAGTATGTAAGATGCTTTATATTGTAATGCCTTTATTAATGTGTGATCTTAGGGATGAACAAGGAGGGAAAGGTTATGGCTTAACAGTGCTGTGTCTGTGTGTCAAGGGGCCAGTTATACAAGCTAGGTTTATGTCAACTTGATACCAACATAGTCATCAGAGAGGCTAGAGCCTCAACTGAGAAAATGCTTTCATAAGGCTGGGCTATGGGCCAGCCCATAGAGCATTTTCTTTCTTTTTTTTTTTTCAATTTTTTTATTAGATCTTTTCTTAATTTACATTTCAATTGCTATCCCGAAAGTCCCCTAGTGATTTATGAGGGAGGGTCCAGCCCATTGTGGGTGATACCACCTCTGGGCTCATGGTCTTGAGTTTTATGATAAAGAAGGCTGAGAATACCTTGGAGCAAGCCAGAAAGCAGCACCCCTCCATGACCTCTGCACCAGCTCAGTCCTCCACATTCCTGCCCTTTCTGAGTTCCCATCCTGACTTCCTCCAATGATCAACAGTGACATGGAAATTCAGTGTAGAGTAGGCACTGTCCCCTTGCTTTTGGTCATGGGTTTTCATCAGAGCAATAGTTACCCTAACTAAGACAGTCAGGTGCCCAGAATTTGGTGGAACAAGTGAGTAAGATCAGGAGTTCAAGGCCGTCTGCAGCGACATACTGAGTTCAAAGCAAGCCGTTTAAAAACAAAACAAAATAATATATGTGTGTAAAATATATAATAATGTATAGATATAATTTTTTAACTTTATAATTTCTCCAATTCTCAAAAACTAGACTTTTTTATTTATACAATGCTGTTTTCCATTTGGACGTTCTTTGCTCTTGGGTAGTTGCTAAAACATATTTTGATTTATATTTAGGTTGGCAATTATCTTATTTTACAAATGGTTAAGATGTGTTTGGGAACTTTAATTCCCTTTAACAGTCTTAGACATTTTGGGGAGCATAGAAGTGCAAAGTTTTCACGTTGCTTACAAAATTATCATTTGCCAATTTAAGACTGACAAATAGTATTCTGTCTGGAGATCCTCTCGGGTCAAATCCAACGAGGATGAATCCGGCTGCAGAGTTCAGATGCAGTCCTTATGCCAGCAAAGCAGGGTTCCCTGAGATAAGCAAGGAAGCTCACACGATGTACTGGGTCCGGCCTTCTAGGCATCATCAATAAGTAACTATTTTGATCCCACTTCCCAACATACAGGAATCAGAAGCAACACTGCGGAGGAGCATGGGAGATGAAGAAACACTAGCTTCGGAAGGACAAGGCAAGCAGGTGGGAGAAGCCAGGAGGTAAGCCACTTAATTGGAAAGGTGGGCAGCCGATGAGAAAAAGCACAGAGGGCAGCGAGCCAGTGAGAAGCATGGCAGCACCAGCCCACTGAGGCCAGGGAGTCTCCCGTAAGTGACTGCTGAGTGCCTACACTACACTGAATTTACAATGATTTCCCAAAAGACGGCAGAAAGTTGTCTTCATTCTCTAAGTAACTTTTTTCCAATGATGTGCTGGAGAGAAAAGACCAAATACAGTTTGGGTATTCCTAATGGTAAAGTCCTTAATTTGTAGTTTTTCTCTCATTTTCATGCATAGGGGTGTGTGTGTGTGTGTGCATTTGTGTGTACATGTGTGTTTGCACGCACATGTGTACAGGCTTCAAGTGAGTCACCTTTCTCTCCTCGCCCTGGCATTTATGTGCTCTCGGGACCTGAACCCTGGTCCTCATGTTTGAGTGCCAAGTGCTTTAACCACTGAGCCAACTCGTCAGCCCCTTATTTTGGATTCACTTATCATACTGACAAACTTTCCTGGGAATATTTATGTATATAGATATAAACTCCAACTCAAGTGTCCCACACATACTTCACTAACTTTGGCCTAAAGAAAGTAATCCTTTTTATAGTTAAAGAAAACAAAAAAAGGAGATGGTGCTGTTGATTTGGTTTATTTTTTATTTTATGTGCACTGGTGTCTTGCCTGCATGTATGTCTGGGTGAGGATATCAGGTCTTGGAGTTACAGACAGTTGTGAGTTGCCATGTGGGTGCTGGTCCTCTGGAGAGCCTGAACCTCAATCTGATTTGATTTTAAGACAGTAATTTTCTTTTTGAAATCTTTCAGACAACAAAGCTTGAAGTTTTCCATCCAACCCTGTACTCACCCAGGCAAGCTAATTTCACTTCTTTTTTGGCCATGGCGATCAAAGATTTTCACAATATAATCAGCTCTGAAATCAAGCAGAATAAAATAGTTATTTCAATATTGCCCTATGTATCCGTGCATTTAAAAATTAGGCTCTATCTCAGTTGATGCAAGTGTTCTCTCATGGTAGTTCTATAATTTGTATTTTAAAAAGTTATGACTGAGGAAAAGGCTCTTTAAGCTATGATATTAATGGGAGTGAATATTTCTTTCTACTATAGATGGATCACACAAGAATTCTCATGGATGAGACAGTATGGGCACAGGTTAGGTGTGGACACATATGCACATAGCCACTATTTCAAACAGACACTCTTTTCTTACCCTGTTACTGCGAGGTAGTTTCCTGATGATTTTTGCCAGGCAAATTGTATTGGAGCACCAAGCCAAGACTTTTCTAGCAGGGAGAAAACACGCTAAAAAATAAACAAATAAACAAATAAACACAAGTTTTACATTTTTAAAAAGATGATGTGTTGGTCAGAAAAATATGTCAAAGTTTAATCATGCAGATATGTAGAAAGCAGAATGAGTGATGTTTATTCAAAAATAAATAAATAAATAAATAAATAGCTAGCTAAATAACAGCGTGGGCCAGGCATGGTGACTTACACCTTTAATCCCTGCACTTGACAGATAGAGGGGTTTCTGTGACATTGAGGGCAGCCTGGTTCACACAGTGAGTTACAGGCCGGCCAGGGACACAGAGTAAGGCCCTGTTTCAAAACAAACAAACAAACAAACAAACAAACAAACAAACAAATTAATGATAACTGAACAAAACAAAATCAACATCAGTCAAACGTAAGTAGTTCATGCAGACTTTGTGATGGTTGGCTTTAATTGTTGATACAACCTGGAAGCATCTGGGAAGAGAGGCTTGACAAAGGACTTTCTACAACTGGGTTAGCCTACCTTAAGTTACTTGACGTGGGAAGACCTACTGTGGGAGTCACCATTCCCTAGGCAGTGGGTCCTGAATTATATAAGAGGAATGATCTGAGGCCAAGCAAGCAGGGATGCAGGCATTGATTTCTCTGTATGTGTGACTGAGGGTGTCATGTGACTAGCTAGCTCCTTTATGCGCCCGCCACTGTGCCCCCTTGCATGACGGACTGTAACTGGGAACTGGAAACTGAAATAACCCTGCTCCCCTCCACTGTTTCTGTTGGGTAACTTTATCACAGCAACAAAATGAAACTAGAACAGACTTCAAGGCAAAAGAGAGATTATCACAGAACTCTTTTTGTTCTTTTGTTTGACTGGTTTGAGACAGGGTCTCAATATGTAGCTTTGGCTGGCCTCAAATTCATAAAGGTCCACCTGTCTTTGTCTTCTGGGTACTGGTATTAAAGAGTATGCTTTTTAAATGTCTTTAATTATTAATTTTATAAAAACATGTCACAGTGCTTTATGCATGCTGAAATAATTTAAACATGAATTTATTAAATGTGACACAGATTTGGGGGACTAAGTTGAACAAAATTACTATTTAAAAAGCTTGGATAGACCTAAGATGCATATAGTCCCTTTAAAATTATCTTCTTTTACAAACTACGTAAACCTAGTTCTTCACATATTTACACTGCATATTTGCTGGGCAATATGTCACTTGGGAAACCTTTACATTGATTCAACCTACTGAGGTCCTTATATTTGCATTAGTTGTAACTATAAAATATATGTCAGATTTCAAAGACTATTAGAAACAGAAATGATATCATGGTTGATTTGTTTTCAGATAGGGTCTCTTTATATAGCTCTGGCTGTCCTGAAACTCATTATATAGACAGGACTAAGCTCAAACTCACAGAGGTTCACCTGCCTCTAGTTTCAGAGTGCCGGGATTAAAGGTGTGGGCTGATTCATTGATACCAATGAATGCTGGCTTCATTGATATTTTTTCTGTTAGATGCTGATTCAAATTTTGGAGATACTTGGCAAAACAAACTGTATTATCACAATTTTATCTGTTTCTTTATCAATTTTATTGTTGCTATAAGTTAAAAATTTGAAATTTCATTGACTTATATTATTCTTATATCAGACTGCTACATTCTAGAATACCCAGGAACATGACCCTAGATGAAAAATATTAGATTTAAATACTGTAGATCAATCAAGCACACCCTTATCTAGGTCGATGCAGCTTAGATACTGCGGTTTAAGACTTGAATCTGAGTGGTAACACAACTCCTCCAACGTTATCTGAACATATGCCCATCTCCCGAAAGCCTGTGCCCTGGAATCGCAACTTAAGATAGAGGTGCGCTATGATGCCAAGCACACACAGGTTTTGTACACTCACGTATTCAAGACCATCTTACTTCTGCAACTGTGGGAATACATCGTCCTTAAACCTGACTCTATTCCTTTTATGGCAGATCTGTCTTGGGCTGTGGTCTTACAGGCTAGTTTTCTTCCATAGAGTTATAGCTGTTCTAGGTAAAAGTCAGAGATAAGAGTTACAGCTTTTCTAGAAAAGCAAAAAGGGTTGCTTGTTGCAGGTCACCGTTAACTGTACTGTATTTACTACTTTCTGACACACCAGAAAGTGAATCATGCAAAGTTATCTGCCAATTCCAATGTACACACAAGAGCCACGGTGAAGCTTTAGGAAATTGAAACCATGTTAAAATTCGGTGTTTCCATTTCTTTGCCAGAGCAGTGCGGGGTAGATCCCTCTGAGATAAATCACAGGAGTGAAGCGGCTGCCCTTGTGAAATTCAACCAGAAAACCTGCGTGCAGTGCAGGACGCACCCAGGTGTGCAGATTTCTCCATCATGTGTTCTAGCGACCAGGGCTCTGCCTACCCGACAGGTCACAGGCCAAGTAATTCTTGATTACTCTTTTAGAGATTTTTTTTTATTCTCCCTAGGGCTCTGGGCCAGTGGCTTGGTTCGTCCAGGATTAAGCTACAAGAAATGAGGCAGCTCGCGATATCGGTAGTTCGGGCATACTCAGATCAGGCTTCTAGCAGATTCCAGAGGGCACAGGCCTCCCTCAGCCCGCTCTCCGGAGCTTCCTTTCCCTGCATCCCTACAAGCCCATCATCCCCGTCCCGCCCGCTCCCGGGGCTCATTCCCCTACTCCTCAGCCCTTCCGCGGAGGGATAGGGACACAAACTCCTCAGAGTCGGGCTCTGAGAGCTTAGGAAATACAGAGGCGGCCGCGTCTTCTCAACCCGCTGGCACTGGTAAGTTATTTACCTTCATTTCAACGGCTCCAACGACACCCCCAGATCTTGTAAGTGCGCAGGCGCAACAGAACTCCCCCGCCCCGCTACCGCGTTCTCGTCACCCAGGAGACCGTGCAAACAGCGACCAATCAGCGAGCGTGGGGCGGGACTACCCTGAAGCCCTCCTTTGAGAGAGCTGGGCAGAGTGGATAGAGTCACGTGATGGAGGTGGAGCTAAGCTCCGGGAAGTTGAACGCTACGAGGTCTGCTCAACTTCCTGTGTGAGCTCTGATTGGGTGAGGCTGCGAGGTAGGCGGGTCCTAGGGACAGAAAGGGTCTTGGGCTGTGTGAGCAGAAACCACTCGCAGAGGAGCGGATGTAAAGGAATTCCAGGAAAAAAGCTGGTCCCAGAGGTTGGCAAGTAGAAGGCAGGAATTGGCTCAGGAGACAGACGGCTTCTACAAGATCCACATGTAAAAGGCTTGGAGAAACTAATGTATCATTCCTCACTTTTTTTGCAGGGTTTTTATTTTTGATTTTGCCCTAACGGAGGTGAGGTATGAGAAGTCGTTTTCTTTCAGGATCATTAAGACATTTTTAGCGAGTGTGGTCGGAGAGGAATAGTTGAAAAAAATTAAAGAAAAGAAAAGAACTCGCCTGTAGAATTTGAGCCCGGTAAACAAGAGGTTTAGCGGAAGCTAAGCTAAGCATTAGCAGTTTGCTGGAGGGAGGGGAGTGGGATTCTGCACGAGCAGTAAGTTTAACAGTAGCTAAGGTACCTTAGCTGGGCATCATGACCTCAGGTTCCTGGAATAGAGTTGGGTAATTTTTCACATGGATTCTCATCAATGAGATAAAATTGTAGTCAAGCCTAAAATGGCCTCAGCAAGAATACAAGATGGAGAAACTTCTGCATTGTCTTGCTCTGTCACAATAGTAATAGGCTAGGAAAACAAAACAAAAACCCTAACATGGTTGCATCAATAGCTATAATAACAAAGCATTTGACAAAATTGAACATACGTAAAATTCTCAAAAAGCGAAATCTAACAAGCAAAAGCAAGACAACAACAAAACCCCATACCATAGAAATTGTAAACAGTATCTCCAAATAGCCTAAGGCTGATGTTACTTAATGCAAAGAATCTTGAAAGTGGCCCCATTAGGAACAAGGCAGGGATGTCCCCCTCTTGTGACTCTTTCTCAATTCTGGTGGAAGTTCTAGTTAATGCAATAAGGAGGAAAAAAAGAAGCATACAGATCGAGGAGGGAGGTAGGAAACTACAGATGATGTGACTGAGTATAGAAAGTCAGTAGAAGAGAGGGAGGGATGTGGGGAGAGGTAGAGATAATTATACCAAGCCTCCAGGATACCATCTTAATACACAAAGATTAGTCACACCCCCTCCATATCAGTAATGAGCAGATTTGAAATAAAAGAGCAGTGCCATCTGTGGGAGTGCCTCCCAAAATGGAATGCAGCTACGAGTCTAGCAACATATGTACATGATGGGTGTGAACAACAGTACGGAACCGAAGACCGATATTAAAAGTTCAGAGGGCTGCGAGGTGGCTCCATGGGTGAGGGTCCTCTTTGCCCAGCTTGACGACTTAATCCCCTGCGAAATAGCACAATGACAGCATAATGTGGAAGGAGAGAAGCAATGACCACAAGTTGTCCTCTGACACAATGGCACACGTGTGCCAGCACACACAAGTAAATGTAATGAGAACAATTTAAAAAGAACTAAAAAGGAGAGACAACCCACGTTGAATCGTAAGATGTCAGTTTCCCCCTCCAGTTGGTCTGTAGCTTTAGTGGAACTACGAGATCCTAATCAGTTCACTAACAACTGGATTCTGAAGTCCATAGGGGAGAAGCAGATGGTGCAGAATAGGAACGCATTGCTGCTTGGATCAGTTTAAATTTTTAAATGGATAGAGCTATGAATAGTCACTCCATTATTAATTATTTTCAGTGGACCAACAAGATAGGTAGACTTTTTCTGCCAGCTTTCATCCCAGGTCCCATATGGTAGAAAGAGAGAGCTGACTTCTGCAAGTTGCCCTCTAGACTTCACATGTATGCCCTGCACACATTCCCCACTGCAAGTACACAAAGTAAATGCAAAACAAGCAAACAAACAAACAAACAATTTTTTTAAAGTGTGTATAAGACTATGTGGTAAGGATGATAGAAGAGACAAACACATCGATAAGTCATAGCACATCTCAGGAAAGATCCAAAA
Organism: Mus minutoides; assembly: GCA_902729485.2. Lineage (NCBI taxonomy): Eukaryota > Metazoa > Chordata > Mammalia > Rodentia > Muridae > Mus > Mus minutoides. The sequence goes on along the minus strand of CACVCL010028176.1, from coordinate 102,321 downwards.
AGATTTAGTCAACTGATCTTTGAGCAAGAGAGCCGCAGTGTGGCAGAAGGATTGTCTTCCCAACACATGGTGCTGGAACGACTGTATGTCCACATACAAGGGAATCTGAAAAAAGTCTCTCACAAAAAGTACTTAAAGTCAACTGTGGACCAAATGAAGGATGATACATTGTAAATAAGGCAATTGCGTTGGTTTGCATATGCTTGGCCCATGGGACATGGTGGTGTGGTCTTGTTGGAATAGATGTGACCTTGATGGAGGAAATGTGTCATTGTATAGATGGGCTTGAAGATCTCCTAGTGCTCAAGCTCCTCCCAGTGCAGAAGAAAAGCCTCTTCCTGGCTGTCTTTGGATCAAGATATAGAGCTCTTGGCTCCTTTAGCACCAGGTCTGCCTGCACGATGCCATGTGACTAAACCTCTGAAACTGTAGCCAGCTCCAATGAAATGTTTGCCTTTATAGAGTTGTTTTGGTCATGGTGTCTCTTCACAGCAGTAAAAACTTAATTAAGACATCAGTATAGAAGAAGGTCTTAAGTGATTTTTGGGTTCGGTGATTACTTTTTAACTACAGTATCAAAGAACAATCCATAAGGGAAAAGATTGATAAGTGGAACGTCATTAAAATTAAAAGCCAGGACATGGCTCAGGGAGTGTGGGCACTTGCTGCCAATATTGACATTTTGACATTCTCCGTTCAATTTCAATATTACATTGTGGACGGAGAGAACAGAGTCCTGAGAGCTGGCCTCTGGCCTCCAAATGCACACATGTGCAAAAGACAAGCCTAACCAAAGACCGACTCAAAAAACAAAGAACTTTAAAACCAAACAAGAAAACAAAGATTTTGAAATAAACATAAAGCATGTCTGACCAAACTCCCAGCTAGAAGGACTCTACAGTTGACAAGTGGTTCTTTGGAGGCTAGTTTGGCAGTTCCCTACCAGCTAAGGGTGCTTTTGCTATGTGACCTTGTATTCTTTGTATCTACCCAAACAAAATGAAAACATACCATATGAAACCCAGACATGGGGGGCTGGTGAGATGGCTCAGTGGGTAAGAGCACCCGACTGCTCTTCCGAAGGTGATAAGTTCAAATCCCAGCATCCACATGGTGGCTCACAACCATCCGTAACGAGATCTGGCGCTCTCTTCTGGAGTGTCTGAAGACAGCTACAGTGTACTTACATATAATAAATAAAATAAAATCTTAAAAAAAAAAACAAAAAAACCAGACATGGGCATTTATAACAACTTCAGTCAGAGTTGTTAAAACTTGGGCGAAACCAAGGTGTTCTTCAGAAGGTGAATGGATAAGTAATCCATCGAATTGGGGACCAACACCTATTATAACAACTCAAACAAATGAAGAGAAAGAAGCTGCTTACAAGAAGAAATTGCATTGCTGGGCTGTGGTGGAACACAGCTTCAATTCTAGCACCCAGGAGGTAGGGGCAGGCAGGTATCTGAGTTGGAGATCAGACTGGTCTACAGAGTGAGTTCCAGGCCAGGAGCCCTGTCTTGAACAAAAGCAGAAAAAAAGAGACAGATTATAGGACTCCATTCAATGGTCAATTCTGTAGATAGAAAAACAGCAGTGTGTGAGTGTTTTTGAAATGTGATGAAAATTTTAGGCTACTACATGGTGATGATGATGATGATGCAACTCTGTGACTCTTGTGTATTGAACACTTCAAAATGGTGGATTTAGTGGTATATACATTTCATCTCAAGTAAACTTTAAAAAACTGACAGGTGAACTTCATAAAACCTAAGGAGAGAGAATTCTAAGGTCTAAGCAGCAAACTTGGGTTTTTGTTTGCAAAACCAAAATGGTTACAAGTTAGTAGCACTCTTGCTCAGTAAAACCACAGTTACTCCAGTTGTTATATTGTGTTAGAGAGCATTCCTAATTTATGTTACTTAAAGAATATCAGTGGCAGTAGCAGACTAGAAAAATGGCTCAGAAGTGAAGAACATAGACTGCTCTTTGAGAGGATCAGGGTCCAATGCCCAGGCACCCACATGGCAACTCACAACCACCAGTTAACTACAATTTCATGGGGTCTGACATCTTCTGACCTCTGTGCACACCAGGCACACAGGTAGTGCATAGACACATATACAGACAAGATACCCACACACAAAATAAGATTTAAACTAAAAAATAATGTCAATGACAAGTACCTTCAAAATGTGATAATGTTGACAAATGTATCTCTCCTTGTACCAAATATTCATTGGCCAATAAGTGTACCTGCAACATGGCTCAGCAGGTCAGAGTGCTTGCTGCCGACTCTGATGACCTGAGGTCAATCCCTGGGTTACACATGGTGGAAGAAGAGAAGAGAGAGTTGGCATCTGACGTGTACAAGTTGTGACGCTTAGGCATGTCTCTACCTCAAACAAACAAACAAACAAACAGTTTAATTTTAAAGAAAGAATTAAAATATACACAATAAGAGAGAGCATGAAGAGGGAAGGGGTTTTCTAGATGGAAAATGATGTGGACTTGGGTCTTATTTGGGACAGACTGTCCCTGTGTTGCCCAGAATGGTCTTCAACTCCTGGGCTGAAGTGATTCTCCAGTCTGTGTCTCTTGAACGGCTGTGACTACAAGTATGTTGTTACTGCCTAGCTTAAGGGTTTTGTTTTGAAATAAAAGAATATAGTTTTGTTTCACAAGGCCATACAAATGTCATAGTCATATTAGTAGTTATAAATAAGTGTGGCACGGTAGTCTGGATAATATGTGCAAAGGTTAAAGGTTAAAACAGTGCATGTAAAAAGCAAGGTTTATGCCTCTATGGATAGAAGTCTGGAGTGGCAAATTTTCAGCTTCTCCCAGTAGAGTCCAATAGAATCATCAACATGAAAACTAGTTATAAGTGATTTTCGCTTCTGATTTTGCATGGCTTTCTTGCACAGTTTTATGTTTGACCGGGCTCTATGTGATAGTTTCTCTTTGTGACTCTTGTGGGGGTAGAGCTTGGATCCAAGATAGCTTGTGCATATGATGTTAGATGCTAGTTGCTGCATTAGTGGTCTCCTTTGACGGTGGTCAAAGTTTCTTCACAAGTAGCCTGCTGGATGCTGTTTCTCCGTATGGCTCAGGCTCCTCAGATCACAGCAGCTGGAGTCTGAGTCAGGGCATCCCTTTCCCATAAGTGAATCATAGGAGGCAAAACTGGAAGGTGCCAGCAGCAGGAAGCCATGCCCACTACATTCTGTTGGTTAAGCAAGGTGTGCATCCAGCACAGATTCAAGAGGAATGCAGATATATACCAGACTTTTTGAGAGGGAGAGCCACAGTGAATTTATGGTCGTCTATACCACAGGCACCAATGCAAGTCAGAAGCAAGACAGTGCAACGGATTCTAAACAGTTTGTTTTTAAAACCATCTGGCCCTGAATTTCTTTTTCTTTTTCTCCATTTCTTTTAGATTTTCTAATTTAACGGAATATAGGTTTTTATGATTCTCTGGATTTCTTTTTTTTTAAAGATTTATTTTATTTATTATATGTAAGTACACTGTAGCTGTCTTTAGACACCCCAGAAGAGGGCATCAGATCTCATTACGGATGGTTGTGAGCCATCGTGTGGTTGCTGGGATTTGAACTCAGGACCTCTGGAAGAGCAGTCAGTGCTCTTAACCGCTGAGGCATCTCTTCAGCCCAACATATTTACATTTTTTTAAGTCAATGTCTCTCTGTGTAGCCCAGGCTGTCCTGGAACTATGTAGACTAGGCTGGCCTCAAACTCACAGATATCTGCCTGCCTCTTCCTCTCAAGTGCTTGAAGGGTTCTGATCTCAAACAGAACAGGAGTAGAAGCAGCAGGATCAGGAGTTCGAGGGCAGCATCCATTCTAAGAATCTGGGTCATAGACCGTGTGAGATCCTACCTCAAACCAACAACAAAACTGAAAAGAATTGAGTTTGTTTCTCAAATGGAAGAAAAGAATAGCTTCACGAAACAGACTAGAAACGTACCTTAAAAATAAAGCCAGAAGCCAGGCGTGGTGGCACATGCCTTTAATCCCAGCACTCGGGAGGCAGAGGCAGGCGGATTTCTGAGTTTGAGGCCAGCCTGGTCTACAAAGTGAGTTCCAGGACAGCCAGGGCTATACAGAGAAACCCTGTCTCGAAAAACAAACAAACAAACAAACAAACAAAAAATAAAGCCAGAAAGGCTGAGTGAGGACATTCTAGAAGTTGCCAGCCTGAGCAAGGCAGCTGTGGATGTAGACACCTGTGACAGTCCCTCCTGGTGCTCTGAGGTAGCACCTGTCAGGTGCCCCCACCCCTCTGCTTGTCACCCATCTGCCTCTCTGGACGGAGTTTCCAGCAGGGCTCCATCGCAGTCCTGGATCAGTTCCATTGGGGTTTTTGTTTTAGTAGATGAAAACTAGGTCACTGCGAGTCACTGGGGGAAAAAGCTTACGAGCTGTTCACCAGTGGTGAGTGTTTTCATGTCAGACATCAGGAACTCTTGGCATCCTTTACATCATCCTTTCTTCAGATAGAAATAACAAAAGTTGCAAAGAGCAACCTTTTCCTCTTTTTGGTGAAACCACTAATAGACCTGCCTCTGCCTCCTGAGTGCTGGGATTAAACTTCATTTCCAGGAATGAAAATTCACCCTCCTTTGGCCTCCATTGGCACCAGGCATGCATGTACCGCATAGACATGCAAGCAAGACACACACATTTTAATTAAAAAAAAATCAGAAACACAGGCAAGATAATTTTGCTTTGTTTTGTTTTTCTGAGACAGTTTCTCTGTGTAACAGCTCTAGCTGTCCTGGAACTCACTCAGTAGACCAGGCTGTCCGTGACGTCACAAAGATCAGGCTGCCTCTGCCTCCCGAGTGCTGGGATTAAAGGCATGCACCACCACTGCCCAGCTATATTTTTTTGTCATAACAAAAACCCTCAGCGGAGCCTTCTTTGTGGTCTGAAGCATGTAGGAGCAATGCACACCCTTAGCTCAGCTCCAAGATTCACATACCACGCTGGACGTGTGTTGCATGGAAATAGGTCTCAAGAGAACAGGCTAAACCATGCCACAGTAGGACCATTTGAACATGGCTGAAGGGGAAAGGAACAGGAAAAGGAACAGTCTTCTGGTGAGGAAGACAGAAACTCTAATGTGGTGTATCTAAAGACTGCCAAAGTACCAGAGGCTGTAATCATGGAGCCTGACAACGAAGAGGATGGTGTTGATTCAAAAGGAGGGATGCAGCTTAGCATAGCAGCGCAGGGCTGTGAATTCTTCTCTGCCATCAGCCAGAAGTACAGCACGCATGTACCCACTAAAGCTGAAATGGCTCACACACTGTACTTGCCACAAAAAGTTCATTATTGTTAGAGGTCTGTAATTAAGCCCAAGGAGACATCCCAGTGGTACATACCAATGAGCAGATGGGAGTGTATTATTTATAGTGTGCTGCTTTGGGGGAAGCTAGTGGTGGACACATTTAGATGACATTTATATAGTTATAAAAAATGAGGACTTGATTTTGGCCGTTCTTCAGATTTAAAGCTCTGGATGGCAAATACTGAAGGAATTGGCTCCCTTGGAGGGGGTTGTACAGGTTGAACCATCATTTAACTGCACAGGGCCCTGGTAGCCTGGTAGGTTTTATTGGGTAACCAAGACTATACAGAGTTTTTCAGCAGATTATGAACACTGAATCATTTATAATGACTTCCATTCTAATATTAATAAATATTATACCTTTAAAATTTTACCCCTAAGCCCTCAAATTGACATCTGATAATTCTTGCCATACTGAGGTAAATGTATAATCAAATTATAGTGTGATATCATATCAAGAAATAAAAATATTCTATAAATATTATAAAGATATTATCTTTATTATATATCCCATGATTTAGGATAATTTAAAAATATCCTATAAAGAATTTCCTATAAATAAAATTTCAAAAAATGTATATTTGTATTTTATGTGTATGAGTATTTTGTCTATTTATGTGTGTATGTATACAATGAGTGTGCAGTTCTCTTGACAGAAGAGGGCATCAAGTCCCCTGGAACTGAAGTTGCAGATATGAGTTGACATGTAGGTGCTGGGAACTGAACCCAGGTCACTTGTAAGAGCAGTAAGTGCCCTTAACTTCTGAGCTATTTCTCTAGCCCTCTATAAATAATCTTAAGAAGAATTTTTTGTGTGTGTGTGAGATGGGGTATAATATATGCCAGCTTGCTCAAGCTCACTGTGCAGCCAAGGATGATCTTGCTTGTCTGATCTTCATATATCTTAGATTCCTGTCCCACAGTGCTGGGATTGTGTTTTACCACTCTTAGGAGAGCAAGTTTTAAAATATGGAATTATGGATATATAGTTTTTCAGCTCGTAGATATGCTCTCCAAAGTTTAATCTTTGGAGGCTTGTGCATTGTAGGTTGGATGAGCCAGGAAAATTACCACAGAAACAAACCAATATTTTATGCACACGTAGTGATTGCTTTGCTAGTTTAAATGGTGGGAGCAGGATGGTGACTAGAAAAGCTGTGCTTCAGCTCTTAAAAAAATAAGGAGCTTGCTCTTTAAACTTTTCCCCTTAAGCTGTATTTTTTAAATGTTCTGGCCTACTATGTTAGGGTTTTATTGCTGTGAAGAGATACCATAACCACAGCAACTCCTATAAAGAAAACCATTTAATCAGGGCTGGCTTACAGTTCCAGAGGTTCAGTCCATTATTGTCATGATAGGAAGCATGGTGGCCATGTAGGCAGACTTGGTGCTGGAGAAGGAGTTAAGAGCTCTATATTTTGATCTGAAGGCAGAAGAAACAACTTGGTGTAACTTGAGCATAGGTGAGTGCGTGTCTCCATAGTGACACACTTACTCCAACAAGGCCACACCCACTCCAACGAGGCCACACCCACTCCAACAAGGCCACACCTCCTAATAGTGCAGCTCTTTGGATGGCTATCTCCAACAGTGTGTGTTCAGTGATCCAAGAAGGGGATGTGGGATTGGTGATGATATCAAGCAGCCACATACCCATACACACTTGGATGAACCAAGTTCCAATGAGCAAGCTCCAACTTTAATTTTTCTCTTAGCCTTTGTATACTACCTAAGACAAAACTTCTCTGTATATATGAAAAATGATTACCTCATAGCCACAAATTACATATTCTCCAAAAACAATCACCACAAGTAAATATCCTTCAAGAACAGTTTAAAATCGCTACAAAAGGAATTACAACATGATTATTGTTTATGTATTCTTCTTTTGAAACTTATACCTAACTTGTAGGAGGAACGGCAGGCATCAACGATAAGCCACTTCCGCATAAGCATCATGGGCAAATAGCAAGTAAGGTAACTTGGAGTGATTCCAGTCTCCATTGTCAGGATACCAGCAGTTCAGTTCAGTAATGTCAGGATACCAAAGGTCCAGTTCACCAAACAGGAATCAGCTCCGGTGGCACGATCCAGCAGAAACATCCAGACCTCCACCAAATCTGCACAGGTCAGCGGGAGTGACCCGTACCAGCAGGAACACCTGGAGAAGTTCTCTGCCGTGTGTATCTCAAAGAAAGTGAAGATTAGCGAAGAAGCAGGGCCAACAAAATGTTGGCCCGCAAGTAATGCAAATGCCCATCATTGTCTGTTGAGTCCTGCTTATACTCTTTCCAAACAACACTTGCTCTCTCACGGGTCTTCCTTCAGCCAAACATCACATGAGTCTGCATCACATGACACAACCAGAAATTTCCACTTTAGCTTGTCCCAAGCCTATTTCCCTCTCTACAAGTACAACTCTGCTGGCAATGTATGCAAGCTCACTGATGTCCTTTTCTAACCTATGCAGCCCTCACCATTCTAGAAAGGAGGGAGCACATTCTACTCAATTTAAAAAAATATTTTATTTATTTTGTGTATGTGAGTACACTGCAGCTGTCTTCAGATACACCAGAAGAGGGCATCAGATCCCATTGCAGATGGTTGTGAGCCACCATGTGGTTGCTGGGAATTGAACTCAGGACCTCTGGAAGAGCAGTCAGTGCTCTTAACCATTGAGCCATTTCTCCAGCCCATGATACAGATTTTTGTCTTAAAAATAAGAGTATATAGGTATATATGAGTAAATTTTACTGATATTTTGTATTGAGGATGTATAGCTTTGTATTTAAAAATCAAGTATGTATTATGGGTTGTTATGGTTTGCATATGCTCAGCCCAGGGAGTGGCACTATTAAAGGTGTGGCCCTGTTGGAATAAGTGTGGGCTTGTTGAAGTAGGTGTGTCACTGTGGGTGTGGGCTTTAAGATCCTCATCCTAGCTACCTGGAAGTCAGTATTCTGCTAGCAGCCTTCAGATGAAGATGTAGACCTCTTTCTAGAAAGAACTTCAGCAACTTCTTTTTTACCTTGTTGATAAAATCTATTACTCAGGATTTAAGAGGAATGTTAAGCTGCTTCTCAGATGTTCAAAAATTAAATAAAAATAAGATAAAATTATTTGTAGGGAGGCATGTCTCAACCGACCTCCCAGCCCCACGGAAAAGCTGTGGACTCTTGTAATCTGCTGGGCCAGGTGGATCCAATGCCTCTCTTCCTACTCCTCCCTGGTGAGCAGCTATAATTAGCTCTGGGTCACAAACACTGGCTGAGCCCATCTCTCCAACTCTGCATCTTTAGTGATGTCATGCTGATAGCCTGAAATTGTACCGGATGGGAATACTTACACTATTAAAGCTAGAAATGCTACCAACTGGAGAGTTGATTGTCAAACATTTACTAAGATGGCTGTTTCTACTTCAGATGCTCCTAATTGACAAAAATCAATTTCCAGTCTCCTACTGGCTTAAGTAACACTATGAAGGTACAGGCCTGGGAGCTGTATCCTGAGAGCATGATGGCATCTCAGCAATGCTTTCTGGTCTTCTCGGCTTGGCTTACCTGCTTCTCAGGATAAGAGCAAAAGAGTAACTTCTTCCTTTCCCTTTAAAAATCATTTTTAATATTGTATCGTGTGTATCTCGGTGCGGATTTGTGCACATGGGTGTGGGTGCTTAAGGAGGCCAGAAGGGGGCGCTGGATCCTTTGGCACTGAAGATACAGGCAGTTGTGAGTCTCCGGACATGGTCATTGGGAAACACACTTGAACTAGGGTCCTCTCCAAGTGTAGTAAATGCTCTTAAGCACTGAACCTTCTAGTCATCCTGCTATGATGGACCCCTCCACACACACACACACACACACACACACACACACACACACACACACGTCTACTCACCCCAGATAGGGAGCCCACGACAAAGTATGAAAACCAACAAAGTCCAACTTGGTGAATCAGTGAGTTTTATCATGTTTATTTACAGGAGCAGAAATGACTCAAATGACAATTGATCACCACAGCCCACTCTGACATGGGTGACAGCTCACAAGAGCTGGAAGCCTGGAGCACACAGCTCAGCCTGCAGGCACCTCAGCAGGTTGGAGAGTCCCCTTTCCAGGAGGCTTCCTTGGTCTTTGTTTCTTCTGGGCAGTTAAGCTGGTCTCTGCTTCTTTGGGGATGCCTGGTTGGTCTCTGCATCTTCCAAGTCACTGGGCTTGTCTAAGAGACTTTGCAGCTCATCTTGAGAGTCATCCATCTTTCCTGTTTATATATTGAAGGGACTCTAGCCAGCCAGAGCATGGCAAACATGGCTCTGGCAGACCTTGCCCTTCTCCCCCATTCCTCTTTCTTGCTCAAACCCATTAGATTACATGACTAACGCTAGCCAACAAGTTCTATTTCTTTTTTTTTTTTTAAAGATTTATTTTATTTTATTATATGTAAGTACACTGTAGCTGTCCTCAGATACTCCAGAAGAGGAAGCCAGATCTCATTACGGATGGTTGTGAGCCACCATGTGGTTGCTGGGATTTGAACTTATCACCTTCGGAAGAGCACTCGGGTGCTCTTACCCGTTGAGCCATCTCACCAGCCCCCAAGTTCTATTTCTTTATTTCACTACTTCCACCTCCTGAAGCTCATTACCAAGGCCCTGCTTTCAAAGTTATAGAAATTGAGCAACCAAAGCCCCCTTTGGCTCACCTAACTAGCATGCCCAATTAAAATGAAACACCTCATCCTATTATGAGGCTTCCCTTTTTACCTTATAAACAAGCTATTTTCCCATGGGCCATGTCTGTCTCTTCTTCATCCAGAGGCAGTCATTTGTACCCCTCCAGGACAAATACCCCTCCCCCCTCTCCTTGTCTCCTACCCTTTTACCCTTGTTTTTTTTTTTTTTTTTCTTCCTCTCTCTCCTTTCTTTGTCTCATATCCCTGCCCTTGCCCCTCTGGGGCAAATAAATCTCCTTTGTGCTGTGATCTTGGTCTTGGGGTGTTCTGAGCTGATACTGTTCCCTTTCATATACTTGGGGGAAGGGAGGGAAAGCGTAGTAAATCTGGCCAGTTTCAGGGACTTCCTGCAGCTGTTTTGAGTTGTTTACTTTCTGTTTTAAGAAGCTTCTCTCTAGGATGTAGTGTTTCAATCTTGGAGGAAACTATTTCTTTCTCCCCCTCCTCACTCTCTCTCCCTCTCTCTGTCATTTGGGGTTTTGCCCCAGCTTCCTATTGCTGCATTACTTCCCAGACCCCCTTTTCCGAGTTCTGTCTCTTATTTGGATACTGACCAAAATTGTACACATGCTTTCCCTGACACTCTGGGTGCCTTCTCTCTCTCTAAAGGCCTCCTCACAACATCCATGCAGCTGCGGACATCTCAAAGGTGTGGGTACTTCTTTTTCTTCTTCTTCTTCCTCTGTCAGCTGCTGGGATTTCCAGCTTGCCTATCCTGGGTTTTTTCTCTCTAATAAAATAGTCCTTAGCCTTTAAGAAGAAAAAGAAAAGGTGTCTTTAAAACTGGGTGTGGTTGTACATGCCTGTGATCTTAGTCCTCAAGAGATGGAGGCAGGGGGATTGAAAAAAAAATTGAAGGCCACCCTTTTCTACAGAGTAAGTTTGTGCCCACCTGGGATACACGAGACTTTGTCTAAAACAACAATAGAAATAGTCTTAAAAAGTAGGAGGACACAAAAGAGCCAGAAAATAGAATATATCTTCCAATACAGAATATTAGAACAATATCATGTGGAGAACGGATTGATGAAGAGTCAATAAAACATGCAAAAGAAAGTTTATTAAATCGCCTTGTACAGCCACTTGATAAGCTCCATCCCATTTAAAAACTGGTGCCTTCTAGATATTCAACAAACGCCGACTCACCGAAACAGAACTGATTTCCAAAAATGCTTCAGTTCATTATTTAATGCTTAATGTGTGCTTTTAAAAACGTTAATGATTTACGATAGGGTAAATGGAGAAGACAGTAGTATTTAAACAGTGGGCAGTACTATCCCTGGGAAGGTGATCCTGGGTTATATTTTAGAAACAAGCTAAGCAGGAGCCAGAACCCACAAGCCAACAAGCAGTATTACTCCAGGGTATCTGGAAATACCCTCACAGATGGGTCCAGAGCTGTTTCCATAGTGATTCTAAATCCAGTCAAGCTGACATGAAGATGAATCAGCATAGTCAAGGACCATGGCTTTTAGTTCTCTTAGTGTAAACAGTGGACATCGTCTTTCCTTGTCATTGTCTGTCATACTATATGAAGAGATAGGTAGATAGATAAATGGATAGGTAGTTGATAAATAGATAATAGATAGATAGATAGATAGACACACAGATGGATAGATACTGACTTGTTAAAACAAATGAGATCCCTGCCCTTTCTCCCAGACTTTCCACAGCATCTCATTTAGTGGCACCTGGGTACCACTGATAATCTAATCCACCTGTTTTCAGTTTGTTGCTTCTTGTCTTAATATCCACTCTCATTGTCTGCTGGCTGAGAATGGATATGGGTCCTTTTATCCTTTGCCAGGTAGAACAGTTAGGCATTATCAATGGAGGCCACTAGAGACATTGTGGAAGTGGAGAGTCAGTCTGCCACAGGTCTAGAGTGTCCCTGCCAACACTTGGGCTATTTATCAGGCTTGAGTATACAGTGAGAAGCCTTGAGGACAAAGCACAGGGCTGCAGGGCTGCAGGGCTGCAGGGTTGAAGGGCTGCAGGGCTGCAAAGGATTGGGTTTCCCAAGCACATTGTATTTCCACCTGGGATTCTCTGCAGTGTACCTGGGAGATTTGGAACGAGAAGCATTGACTCACACATGGTACGCACACTACTTCCTGTGCACTGTAAGAAACATTCTTTGTCTTTCCAAGAAGATACCTCTTGGGTATCTTCTGCTAGCATCCTCTAAACTGTAACAGGTTAATGTAGCAGCTCAAGCAGGGCAAAACAGATCTCAGAACCTGGTAGCCAGCCAGCGTGCTGATGGTCCATTCTTCTGCATGTCATACAGTGTAACGAATGCCCTGTTCCACTAACTGTGGGTTTTAGAGGCTTCAATGGCCTCTCGCTGATACATCGCAAAGGCACAATTACCTCCCTCAAATGCCTATATATTTTTCCTAGACTTGCACAGCAGTTGCCCCTCTTAAGTTATATTAGACTTCTAATAATAGATTCACGACTCCTTCCTCATGGCTCATCCCCTCATTCTCATTCATTACTGCTCTATTCAGCATCCCTGCTCTTTGCTCTATTTATAGCAACAGGGCTTCTCTGCACACAGTAAGCATGCCAGCCCTTCTAACATGCCTTTCCTCTGCCCTTCTACAGAAGGAAAGCACACACACACACACACACACACACACACACACACACCCCTGAGAGGGAGGGAGGGAGAGAGAGACAGACAGACAGACAGACAGACAGACAGAGACAGAGAGACTGTTCATGCACATAATAGGCCGAATTGTAGCCTGTTACTACCCACAGAAAGTTAAAACATAAATTGTCCTTCAGACATGGCAAGACTGCACATCACAACATCTAACCTTGGCATGAAACATGTCCTTGTGGGAAAACAAGACACCATGAACTCAACTTCACACAGCAATCTAAATCGGCCTTTAAAACTCTCTAAGCCCATTGTACAAATCTGGTTTGTCTTAAAATCTGACTCTGCCGTTTCCTAGAGAGTTTATGTTCCATTAAACGGGAATAATTCTAGGTACTTTATAGATCCACTGTAAAGATGAAATGAGATAGCGTATCTATGAAGTGCTTAGCTCTTAGCACAACTTGATTGTGATTCCCTGTATTACAGAAAACAAATGCCACGTGCATCTTAGATGGTTAAAGAAAACATGGATTCTAAAACTTATTCCTTGTAAATGCCAACTCACAGAGAGTCTGACTTCAACAAAACTGTTCACAAAAAACAAACACCAGACAGATTCGGTCAGGACCTGCTGTTTGCTGCCCCCAAACTAAATTCTCCCCGACTTAAGACTTGTTTTTATTTAGTTCGTTTTAAACTGTTTAATTAAAATGTAATTACATTCTTCTCCTTTCAGTCCCTCCCATGTGCCCCTTTCTGGGTCCCCTTCAGATTCACGGCCTCTTATTCACTAATTATTAGGGTTGTGTGTATATAACTCTAAAGAGATTATAAATGAATCCTGTTGAATCTGTTTACTGTTGCTTGTTTGTATTTTTGTTTGTTTGTTTTGTTTTTTAGGGCTGATCACTTGGGATTTGATAACCATTGAAGGTTCTCATTTTGGGGGAAGATTAGTAATCCAATGATTCTCCCTGTCGCGGGAGTCATTAGCTGTCTGTAGTTCTTCACCCAGGGTTGGGGCGCTGTGTGATTTCCCTCATCCACTGGGGCACACCAACTCATGTTGTCTTGCTCAGGTCTTGTTTAGCCTGTTGAGATTTCATGGTTGTAGCTTCCCTGCCTTGTCTAGAAGATAACAGTCTTGGAACTGACGTCTGGGTCTGAAACTTTTCTGCTTCTTCTCCCACGATGGTCCCTGAGCCGTAGGTGCTTGGGTTGTATTGTGGCTGCATCAGCTGTGCCCAGACACCCCACAGTAGGTTGTCTTCTGCCCAGTGATCAGTTGTGCCTTTCTGTGATGGTTTCTACCTCCTGCCAAAAGACGATTCTTTGATGAGGGTTGAGGGCTACACTTATCTGTAGGTGTAAGGATGAACATTTAGAACGCAGTTGGGAATCATGCTGACTTAGGAAAGTGGCTAATTAGTGGCTTCTCCTCTAAGATCTAGGACCTCACCAGCCGCAGGTGATTGTCTAGGTGATTCGTACCAGGCTTGGTTTCCCTCCTGTTGACGAGGCCTCCAATCCAATCAGACGGCATTGGTTACTGCCAAGACGTAAGTGCCATTATTGTATTTTAGAGACATTCTGCCATGGTGATCATGGTGTCAAAGCTGGATAGGGCTTTTGAGTGCTTTTCCCTCTTGGCAGCCCTCTGGTATTATGAAAGCACCTGCTGGTATTATGAACGCCAGCCCTCTGGGAGGAAGGAGGCTTTTGTGCCAGATCAGCTTGATTTCTCCGAGTCCAGTGTCTGAAGCATGCGCTGCCTTCAGTGATAGGGGTTCATCTTCAACCTCTGAGAGGCAGCAGAAGGCAACAGCGGTTGCTTGGGGAGTCTTTTGGACTCTCCTGACCAACACCTTGAAGGGAGGCTTTTTTAATGCCTTGGACTGGGGCTTTTGTTAGATACTCTATGGCTTTTACAGGGAGTGTTATCACCCCGAGTGGCATAATTTCATATATATATATATATATATATATATATATATATATGTTCCTTATAGACTTTTAAAGCATCCTTAGTATTATTTATTTTTCCTTCCTCCCTCTCCTTTTGTATTGCTCCCCTCCCCTAATTAATTATATATAGAGTCTCAGGTAGCCTAGGCTGGCCTCCAATTCTTTACATAGCGAAGAATCTCCCACGTCTGACCCTCTGCCTCTGCCGCTCAAGTGCTGGAATTTCAGGTGTGGCCCACTATACCTTGTTCACGCGATGGCAGGGATTCAATCAGGGGCTTCATGCTTGTTAGGCAAACGCTCTACCAACTGAGCCACGTTGTCAGAGTTCTGAGGTACGGCCTTGTACCAGCATTTTTCTTTGAGTCTTCATGTAAATAGTCATTCACTTGGAACTTCATCGTACTACAGATTTTAAAAATACACATTTAAAATGTATTTCTAGTTCTAATACTACTTGCCACTTTTTACTATCGACCATCACGGACAGACCACATGATACCCTGAGACTATATCCTCTCTCTGTAGTAGGGCTTCAGTTTTTGATCCAACTGTTTCTACTTCTTACACGCTGGGATTATAGGCATGAACCACCATGCCCAGCTCTTTCACTCGGCTTTGAAAGCACACTGTAAGTGATGGAGAAGACAACACTGATCTGACTCACACCAACTACACAGCATGGATTAGCGTGATGTGAGTGTGTGTACTGACAGTTCATCCTCACCTTAGGGGTTGTAAGGCTATAGTGTCATTCTGCTGAGGTCAGAACCTCAGCCGTGGTGTCCCTTGGTCCCTTTCTCTAGCCTATTTCCTGGGAGGTCAAGAAAACTTCAGGGTGAGTTTTCGAGTTTGGCCAAAGGTCTCAGGCTGAGCAGCTCGACGCTCTGCTTGCTACTCTAGCTTCTGTTGCTTAGAGTTTCATCCACCTAGTCCTCAGGGTTCCCACTGACCTTTGACGTCTTAAAGAAAATATATTTCATCTTTTTCTTTTTCTTTTGTTTTTGTTTTGATTTTTGAGACAGGGTTTCTCTGAGTAGCCCTGGATTTTTACTTTAGATTGTGACCAATATCTTAAGGAGCATTTATAAATGTATCCTTATTATATAAAAACACCATTGTCTTGAACAGGTTTTCACAGGCACTCTGTGTTCGTGAGCTGCAATGATCACAGTGTGCTTGGAAGACTGTAGTCCTTAAAACATATATGTATGTATGTACTGTGTGTGTGCGTGCATGCATATGCATGCCCCAGTGCATGTGTAGAGGTGAGAGGACAAATTTGGGGAGTTGGTTCTCTCCTTCCAGTATGTGGATTCTGGGGGTCAAACTCAGGGCCTTGGGGTCAAGCATCTTGCTGAACCATCTCACCATCCCTTCTTATACTCTTTCTGTTCCCTCTTCTAGGGTGTACCCTGAACCTTGGATTGGGTGATACAAATTTTCTACTCAGGACCGAGCACTCAACAGCCATTTATTTTCAGTTCAGAGTCTGCTGCTGTAACCACCGCCTACTGTGAAAGGTAGCTTCTCGGGCCAAAGCCGAGAGCAGCATTGATCTATGATGTAAACTTCCAATATGAAGAAGGCAGCCTGTGACAGGCCCAGCACCCACTTTGCAAAGCATCAATAGATTTCTCAGTAGGGCTTATGACATTCCCAGCCACGGCTTTTGATGAGGTTACAGTACCTGGCGTAGATTCCCTCTCCTGGAGCAGTCTTTAAATCTAACTGGAGACATGCTGCTAACTCTATAATAGTCATACTAGCAAAGTCTCTTGCTCTCATAGGCGCATCTCGTTAGTAGTGAGCGTGCAGGGTCCATGGCTGGGTTAAGACTTGATGACTTTCCTCCCCGGCAGCCGGCATAGCACCTTCCAGCACTCTGGAAGCTAGCCAGCTGGGAGAAAGCTTCTGGCTCGGCTCCAACTCTACCTCTTCTCTTTGTCCTTATGATGACCATTTCTTGTTTTGACTATTTCAGAGTCCACGTGTAACACATTAACTCTCTCAACACGCAAATATTGAGCAAAATGTCTGTTCATTTGAAAATGTGTGAGGAAAGGAAACAGATGTCTGTTAATATTACTGTTGAAAGTGGTCCACATGAGTCTTTCAGTAGGTTGAGAGGAAGGGCAGATGGGCTGAGTAAATGGGGTTTGCAGACTGCAGCCAGAAGTGACTGCAGCTTCCCGCAGGCCTCCACATATTTTGGAGTCATGGCATGGTGGTGCACAGTTTTGATCCCAGCACTCAGGAGGCAAAAGTAGGCAGATCTCTTTGAGTTAATATAGGCTGGCCAAGACTACTGAGGCAGTTTTGATCTCCTCCTCTTCCTCCTCCTCCTTCTTCATTACTATCCTTAATTTTACTTTAAAAAGATCTCTACTTTAAATTCTGTATATACATGCATGGATGTGGATGGATTGCATGCAGGGTGTGTGCATGCTTGTGAATACAAGTGCCTGCAGAGGCTAGAACAGAGCTTCGGATCCTCCGGGGTTGGAGTTACAGATGGCTATGAGGCACTGGTGTGAGAGCTGGGAACTGAACCCAGTAAGCGCTCTTAAGCATTGGGTTATCTCTCTATCTACTTACCCTCAATTTTAAACAATAAATCCAGATTTATTTAACAGTAGGATTGGTATGTAAAATAACAAATGATCTGATCTCTCTCACCCACCCACCCACACCCACACCCACCCACACACACCCTCTGCACAACACTGCCACCATCCCTGACTGCCCCTTACTTCCTGATGATGGCGATGATATGGCTTTCCCATCCCCCCACTCATACTTTCCATCCTTCTCCCAGTCTGCCTCCATCTCCAGCACACGAAGAGCAAAACCTCTGGAACTCTCTTAGTTCACCCTGCACTCCACTCCCTTGGGTGTGACTTAGCCCAAACACCACAGCCTCTCCATATCTACAATCCTACAAAGGGAGTGAGGTCCTATATGAGAAGGCAGAACAGGTACACGCTAACTACAAATACGACTATAGTAACGCGTGCTAAATAAAAACGAATATAAAACTCCCTCCAGTAAGCTCTGAATGAACTAACATGTGGTCCTTTCCTTTGCTTTATGATCGATTTGTGTGTAAGACATATGCCCTCCTACCCTTTAGCTCAGTGCCGTATTGATTAGAAGGTTTCTGAGGTGAAGGAATTCTTCGTTGAATTAACTCCTTCCCTTCCGTCCTCTGCAGCTTTGCCACTGCGTTTCCCGAAACAGAATCCAGTAAGTAGGTCAGCGTTGCCAAACCTGTCACGTGGCATTTTCTCTCTGCCGTTCTCACAGGGTGCAGCTATTCTTGTGCCCAGACACAGCTCTCTGCACAGCAGCGTCTCGCTAGCCTCCTCGCTCCAGCTGCCGTGGAACCACCACGACTCCGCTGGCCACAAAACTGACTCCAGCCACACGGGTGTTAAACTCTGCTTATCCTATATTTACAAAGCTGTGTAACTTTAACGAGAGTTTCACGTCATGCACCCCAGTCCCACTCATCTCCCCGTCCCTGTCCCCCCCCTCCCGTATCTGTCCACCACCCTCGCAACCTCCCTCTCAAGAGAAAAAAGAACACACACACACACACACACACACACACACCAGAACAAAAAGCATAGAAAGCATCTCATGGTGGAAGCTGTAGTGTGTCCCAGTGTGTCCCACAGTACCTTCCCTTGCAGTGAATCACTGCTCTGGCTCTGGCTTCTGTGACATCATCAATATTGAATCCTCATCAGGACTCCTTCCGCTCATCCTGTTGTTGCCCTGTATGATGGAGATTCTACAGCTTTGGGTCAGCAGGACCAGCTCCTTCACACTCTCCGACAGTTCACAGATGATGTAGATTTCAGAGTGGGACAACTCAAAGCTCTGGGTCTGGGCCTGGGTGGCCGCTGAGCTGCTCAACCCGCTAACCGCATCTGCACCACAAGGGCAAGCTCTCCAGCACTTCTCTAGCTAGGCCACCCAGTGTTGCCATTGGTAGGAGGCAGAGCACATCCAGGTCTCCAGAACCAGCTCCACTGTGTGGCCCAGGTGATGTGCTTGGCCCACTGGGGCTGGGCCAGCTCTCCCCCTCTCACACCCTTGGGGATGGCTCTCCCATGCCTTTTGCCATCAGGGCCAGCCGCTGTGTTGCCCAGGCGAGGTGCAGGGCCAGCTCTCCTGAGAGCTGCAGCCAGTGAGGGATAGGGCATGTTCGGCACAGCTCTTGGACATCTATGTGGTCCCAGGTAGCTTCCCAGACCAGGGATGTCCCATGGTCTTTAGTGGTAATACAAGCCACAGACATCTACATTGACCCCTCAAGTGGAAATTTTTCTGGAAGCTGTCTTGTGGGAGGGCATGTGATGTTTTGCTGAAAACAGACACTTGAGAGGATGCATGATGTTTAAGAAGAATAGAAATGGATCCCCCCACACAGTGAGAGGATGCTCTTGCATTGCTACGCTGTGTGGTGCTTCACTGGTCTTTGCTGGTCTTTACTGGTCTTTATTTCATAGAGAGAAACGCGCCAAAGAACTTCTTGTGGTATTCCAGCTGCTTTTGTTGACTTGTGCAGATTCGGTGGAGCCTTGCAGTTTCTGCTGGATCGAGCCACCACTACTGATTCATGTTTGGTGTTTGCTATTGGACTGGACTGCTGACAATAAAGGGTGGAATTGCCCCAAAGAACTACTTCTAAACAGGTCCATAAACCCCTTTTCCTATTAACCTTTCTCCCCTACTCCTTGTTGGTGGACTAGAAGGGAGGTTGAAGCATTTAAGAACCCTAAATAAAGTATGTTTTGAAAAAAATCTAAGCCTACAGACCCCATGGCTGCATAGCCACATACCTAGACACAGCCCTCAGTGGCAGCACAGGCTGGGACTTCAACACGCCTCAGATGGCGGGGCTGGCCACTGACAATAAGCTGTTCCTCTTCACCCTCTCTAACTCTATATCTCTTCATAAAGCTCAGACAGTTCTGCTTCTCTCTCTCCCATCTGTCTGTCACATACTCGCACACTGTAGTAGTTCCTGCTACAGGTGCCCACGTGGCTGCAGGCCCTGGATGACCTCCTCCTCTATGTTTGCTGCCTGGTATCGCAGCAAGTGGGCCTCTAGGTGTCTACAGCCTACCCATGCTGTGAGGTAGTAGGCAGGTCTCTGGGGTCTTTCCTTGCCAGCACTACCTGGCAAGGCGGTGGGTGTGTTTCTCCTTAGTTGAATTCTTAATGTCATCTTTTTATTATCTTAGAAAGTGGCAATAGCAGCTGGAGGTAGCTCAGTTGGCGAAGCACTTGCTACGTAAACATGAGGACCTGAGTTCAGAACCCGCAAGAGAAGCCAGGCACAGCAGCCAGCTGAAGAGGTGGACACAGGAGGGTCCTCAGAGCTTGCTGGCCAGATGGTCTAGATAAATGGTTGAACTTAAGGTTCAGTGAGAGGCTCAGATGGAGAGCGGCTGAGAAAGATGCTAGCTATCTGCACCTGACATATACACCAAACACATATCACACACACACACACACACACACACACACACACACACCCCACACTGCATACACACATGCAGACACCAACATATCATACACACACCACACACACATGCACACACCATACACCACACATACCACACAGTCTCTTTCTCTCTCTCTCACATACACACACACACACCACACTGCATACACACACGCAGACACCAACATATCATACACATACCACACACACATACATGCACATACCATATACCACACATACCACACAGTCACACACATACACCACAGACTACACACATACACACACAAATACACCACACACATACACCACACATACACATATATCACACACACCCCACACATACTACTGCTCTTCACACAGAGTGGTAATAGATCTTTGCTGAGTAGAGTTTATGCAGAACTAGACCTGCTTTTAAGCAGTGTCCTGAGACTAACTCTGTACAAAGTCAGAACTGGATAGAATGCGCCTTGTTTGGACACAGACATATTATAACATGTCATACTAACACAATAATACAAAACCATTTAAAATAACACAAGTATAGTTTAGGGTCCACCAAGCAAAGCAATCCAATCAAAACATGCAACGTTCCCACATCTCCAGTCAAGGCTGGTCTCAGCCCGACTGAGCCTCACTAGCCCGGAGGAAATTGTCACCTCAGGGCAGGGGACAGAAGGTGGCTGTCAAGTTGTCATGATGCTCCCAATCAAACCTCTGCCTCATTCTTTTCTTGGACTAAAGAGCTAAAGAGCCTTTCTTCTTGTCTGAATTCTAAATTTCATTTATTTAAAAGATACATTAAAAAAAGTCTTCTTTGAGATGCTTATAAATTCAGAATTTTAATCTCAGTAGTATGTATTGTTATGTCATTTCAAGAAAAAAATTGTGTCTTTAATAAATCTTTTGGTTAGTTTATTGTTTCAGACAGGGTCTCATGGTGCAGCCCTGGCTGTTCTAGAACTCACTATGCAGACCAGGCTGGCCTTGAACAAACACACAGATCCTGGACCTTCCAACTGCTGGGATTAATGGCAGATATGCCCAGCTCTCTAATAAAGCTTTTGAAAGCGTTGTGATAAGACACAGTTTATTACCAGTGGTGTTTCATACCCTCACCATGTTGTAAAACTATCACCAGAAAGTAGTTCCAGAATATTCATCTCCAAAGGAAAGTCCTTTCTCATCGTGTAGCCATATTCCACTGTCTCCCGCAGTCTCTGAAGATCATAGATCTGCTTTTTGTATGATTTTGTCTATCTTGGATATTTCATCCAGTGCACGGCCTCCTGTGTCTGGTGCCTTCAACTCAGCATACTGTACCAGTGTTCATCTGAGTTGTAGCGCTCGCCAGCTGTCCACTTCCCTCTGTCTGAGTACATTCTGTCGCACGTAGGCGTGCGTGTTCATCCCGACACCACCTGGAGGGTGCTTGGGCCATGTCCTCCTTTTGGTTGTTATGGCTACTGCTGCTGTGACTATTTGTGTGCGCAAGTTTCTGTTTGAACAGGTTTCCAGTTTTTGGTGTACAGTCAGGAGTGGGATTGCTGGGCCACACAGCAGTACTGCAGCAAGCTGCCTGTGCAGACGCATGCTTTACACCCCCACAGGGAACAAGAGCCCTGACTTCTCCATGTCCTCCCTAACCCTCATTTTCTGTTTTCAAAATTACAGTCATTCTAGTGGGTGTGACGCTGCATCTCTTTGCGCTACTGATTTGCATAACGACCAGTGATGGTGAACATCTTGTCATGCCGCTTGTCATGTGTACTGCTACAACGGCAAGGTCTACTGAAGTCCTTGCGTATTTCTAATTGGACTGTCTTTTTGGTATTGGATGTCTGAATTCCTTTTATATTCTAGAACTCTAGCCCCTTGCCAGATATATAATTTGAAACTGTTTCCTCCCGTTTTGAGTTGGCTTTTCACTTCGTGTAATTCCCGGCATGGCTGAACAGGTGTTTTCCTCTCACTTGACTGGGAGTGTACTCTGCTTGGTCAGTGGGCCAGAGACCTCTTGGGATCTGCCTGTATCTGCTCCTTAGTGCAGGGGTTACAGCCATGCCCTGCTTATGTGAGCATGGATTTGGGGGATTCAAGCTTAGGTCCCCAAGCACATGCAGCAAACATGTTTACTCTTACCCACTAAACCATCTCATGCCCCTTCACTTTCCCTTTCTTTCTTAAGACAGGACAGAGTCTCCCTATGTTGGCTAGGCTGGCCTCAAACTCAAGAGAACCACCTCCCTCTGTATTGGGTTTAAAGGTACACACCACCATGCCTGGCCTGGTCTGTGATATCTAATTAATGTATAGCTTATGATTTTAGTGTCATATCCACGAACCCACTCCTAAGTCCAAGGTCACCAAAGCCACGTCTGTTTTCTTTGCAGTATTGTGGTTTCAATCCCTGGATTTGGTTTTTTTTTTTTTTTTATCTACTTTGTATTTGCACCCAGTGCAAAGGCTCAGCTCTCTTCTCCATGTGCATATTTTTCCTGACTGGTTTGCATCCTTACTGGAAACCAGTGAGTCTGGTGTATTTTCTATAGTCACTTCTGGACTCTTTATTCCATACTATGGAGCTGCATATTTACTTATAAAACATACTGTTTTGATTAATGTAACTCTGCAAAAAAAAAAAAAAAATTGAAACTAGAACACTGAGTCTGATCTCACGTCCCCATTATTAAAGATGCTTGTTTTGTTGGTCCTTGTGGTCTCTTGAAACTACATATGCATTTTAGGGTTAACTTTCTCAGTCCAGCAAAGTTGTCGGGGTCTTGGTAGGGAGTGGGCCTTCCAACCCGCGAACACAAAATGTCCTGTGTGTATTTTCATCTTCCCTCAGGGATGTGCTCGCCCGCAGTCACTGCCCCACGTTCTCGGTGCCATTGCTCCCTTCATTTCATCTTGATTTTCTTTGTTAGTGTGTAGAAACATTACGGACCTTGTGAGAGCCTCCATACAGCGAGGTTACTGAAACTGTAGTTAGCTAGGGGCATGTGCGTGGATTCCTTAGACTTTTTAAAGTGTAGGATTATATTGTCAGTTAATATAGCTTTACTTCCTTGTTTTTAATCTGAAATTCCTTATTTCTTTCTCTTCCCTAATTTCTTTGGTTACAACTCTAGTTCAGTGTTGAGTAGCGCCAGAGCAGGGGCGGTTTCTGGCTCACAGGGTGACTGACGGTCTCTCGTTTTCATTTACTGTGCTATCAGCTGTGGGCTTTCAGAAAAGCCTCTTATCAGGTTAAAGGAATTCTCCTCTTCCTAATCTCTCTCTCTCTCTCTCTCTCTCTCTCTCTCTCTCTCCCACACACAAAAGTCTACTATATGTTAATAAATGTTTTAAAAATTAATAAAATAATATTCTCCTCTCGCATTCCATTGCCATAAAAGATAACATTGTTTTTCTCAGGAATTTTATGATTATTGACTTGAGCTCTTTACTCGTAACAGATCTGCACAGACTGTCCACTTCCTGAGTCAGCTTTTATAATGTGTGTGTAACTAGGAATTTGCCCATCTTGTCTTGGCTATATAAAATTTATTGGAATTAATGCTTATTTTTAATAGATTTGTTTACAATTTACTCAAGTAACAGAACTTAATACTTAAGATGTTGGAAATGCTTTGCCCATTTCCTTTCCTAAAGCAATATACACAATTCTATGATGATCTAAACCAACCTTTCCTTAAATATTAAGGAGCCAGCAGGGCATGGAGGTGCAAGCCTTTCATCCCAGCACTCAGGAGGCCATCTGGTCCATTTAGTGAGTTCTGGGCAAGCCAGGGTTACACAGTGAGATCCTGTCTCAAAGAGCAAAACCCAAATCAAAGAAAAAAGTCAGTTCAATAACGAGAGACTGTTACACACTTTAAAGAAAGCAGCTAAAATGAAGGCTATCTTAATATAAAATAAGAATATATTAACCAGATCATTGTACTTTGAAGGATGGGACTTTAGTTTATATCCATTTTTATATTAAGGTAATGATTTCTCTCTTAAAGGGAATTTCATACAATATTGCTCCCAGGGCATTTTACAAACAATAAACAATTCAGACACTATGAACATTCACGTATGTAATTAGAGTTTACAAATGTACAAAATTTTGAGTAACAAATGCTTTAGACTTGTTTTTCAAATATTCAGTTAACATGTCCCCCCCACTCCCCAGTTTCTTGATTACAAAGAAGCATAATGGGTTCCTAACTGTGTCCACATGTCTGGAACAAGGCAGCAGAGAGGACACAGGAACGGCCAAACAACTGTGTCAGTATCAAAAGGACAAAATCAAATAAACCTTTGTAATATAAAAGAAAATAAATCCACATAATTAAATACTAGTTAGGTGGGAGAACATTAGAGAGCATATACCATTTATTTTCTCTACACAAACTTGCATATCTTAATGTAAGCATCCAGCTTTAATCTCAGTGACGTCCTATCGCAGTTGATGGATCTGGATGAAATGGAATGGCTGTTTAAGTAGGACCCAGAGATCCAATCAAGTTTTTATTTGGTCAGTCTTACTTTTAATGCCTTATGTGGTTTTCTTTAATCTTGGGTTAAACCAATTTTAGTAATAAAATTCACAACTATAGCATACATAATGTCATTGTACCTGAAAAAGCTAGCTAGCATAGTCTTTAGTATGTCAGTAAAATAGCGGTTTGATTAAATGATAAAAAGTATGGAAGCTCATGTATGACAAACTTATAAAATAACAGTTTAGAAGTTTGGATGCTTGTACTGGAATAACTCTGGACAATGTGAATCCAGTTAGTGCAGCGCACTTGTCTTCACACTGTATACAAAGAAGGTGTGTTCCCAGCGCTCCAGCCGTAGCTTTAACTTACTGAGAAAGAAGTATCCCGTCCTTGTGCATCCACTCCTTCTCCATCGTTTCAACATCTTCACTGTGAAATGAGGCACTTTGTGCCTAGGAATGTGGCACTACATGTTCACTAAGAATGAATCCACGGGAGGACTGTCCGTGTTAGAGAGGGAAAGAGCGCCTCTCTATAGAGGATAAAGAATAATGTCATATCTTCACAGTCACAACACAGGCTCCAGCTCTTCCTAGGCACAGCGGAGCAACCTGAAAATGGACAAGAGACTTAAGTGTTGGATGTGAGGAAGATACACTGAGGTGTACTGTGAGAGCAGGTGAGTGGCAGGACAACCAGACAGACAGTTTAGCTTAGACAGCCTATGAAATGCAAAGCAACTCCTTCCTGCTCTGGGACAATGCTGGCAGTGGGGTAGCAGTGGCTTCAGACTTTACAATCTTGTGTCAGCCCCTCTATAAATGCCTGTTTATCCATTTACTAACACAGTATAATGGAAGCAGTTATTGTTTAGGTACTACAAGTGTGAGCTCACATTTTTGGTCCTTAAAACAGCAACAGATACAGCAGCAGCATCTAAACAAGAGAGTTCATTGACTTACAGTAAAGACAAACTAGGCTCATTCCTGTTTATGCTTATGATAAAGTCTCTGCTTCTCGTGGACTGGGCTATGCCCCATCTGTAACCTTAACTACCGATGGTTCTTTACTGTCTGTCCCAGGAAACGACAGCTGTGCCTTGGCTCCAGGAGACTGTCCTGACCACCTTTGTCACAAGCATTTTACGGCCATGTCTTTGCTTCAGGAGGTTGTTACCCACTTGCTATGCCTTTGTTCTGCTTCCGTAACCCTGCCTATTTGCCTGCCAGACCCATTTGGAAACCCCCTAGCCCTGAACTATAAGCCCCTCATCTTCCCCATGTCCAAGGCTGATCTCTTGAACCCTGCAATAGGGAGCGACCACCCATGGTTTTAACACAAATAAAAAAGCTTGCTTTTGGGCTGCGCCTACGTATGTAGCAGATGTGCAGCTTGGTCTTCATTCATGTGGGTCCCCCAAATCTGGAGAGAGGGCTGTCCCTGACTCTGTTCCCCTAACTGTGCTGCCTTGTCTGGCCTCAGTGGGAGAGAATGCACCTAGTCCTGCAGTAACTTGATGTGCAGGGTGGAGTATACCTACAGGGGGCCTCCCGCTTGTCAGGGGAGAAGGCGACGGTGGCGTAGAGGAAGGAGCTATGTGTGTGTGGGGGACTGAGAGGTTGCATATTGGGAAGCAAAGTGAATAAATAAATAAATGGAAAAAAAGCTTGCTTTAATTTGCGTGGCCATGATTTGGGTCAGCGATCGTCAGATTGAGCGTCTGTGGGATGCCCTTCCGCCTTCTGCTGAGTCGTCTCATCCACTGAAGAAATAAGACTGAGGCCACATGGCTGAAATCCTTTTAGTCTATGCTCTCTGTTAAACATAAGCCACTCCTTTTACATTTTTACTGTCGTCCTTTCCCCAGGCTGCTTTGCAGCTAATCTTTATCTTCATTTTTACTGGATTTTAGAGTCAAGTAGGAAACACCTCTGCTTGTGTCTGTGAGGGCACTTCCCGAGACCCACCCTAAATGTGGGCAGGCTCATTCCTTAGGATTGGGTCCTGGACTGAAGTAAAAAGGGAGAGCGAGTGGGACACTGTGGTGTTTGCATAGCAATGGTCCCCACAGGCTCAGAGGTTTGCATGCTTGGTCCCAAATTGAAAAAACTTTTTGGAAGAATTAGGAGATGTGGCCTTGTTGGAGGAAGTGTGTCACTAGGAGTCAGGCTTTGAGGACTCATTGTCTCTGTCTATGACAGGCACCAATCTTTATTGTTCTGACTCAGTGTGACCGGCTGCCTGATGCTTCTGCCACCATTGCTCTCCCCAAAAGATGGGCCTTTCCAGAAAGAGACGTGCTTAGCTAGAAGTGTTTTGCAATAAGCTTACTTGTTAATGTAATTTAGGTTTGTCATGTTTATTAGATAATAACAGGAAATTTAATATACTCCCAAATAATGAGTATTTAAAAATGATTACTCTTGTATGGGTGAACTGTTCAAGTCTTCCTGATGACTACCCTTGCTTATTTTGTATAATACCCCCCCTTTGGTACAGCCCTCTGTCGTCCGTCCTGTCAGCTATACATCTTGTACACTGACTGCTACAGCAGTCTATCAAACTAATGGTGGTTCATGATTTCTCTGCATATTTTAATTTTAATTTATACTTCAAAGGAATTTGGATTTTGGTATAAAATCAGACACTGCATCTTGGCTTTTAATATTTAGTCAAGAGGCAACTTTATCTCATTAAAAAGACTAGTTTGTTTTTATTTTATGTGTGTGAATGTTTGCCTGCATGTATGTATATGCATGTGTGTGTGCAGTGTCTCTAGAGTCCAGAAGAGGGCATCGGGTCCCCTGGACTTAGGGGCTGTTATGAGCCTCCATTCAAGTGCTGAGAACCAAACGTGGGTCCTCTGCAAGAGCAGCAAGTGCTCTCTCTTAACAGCTGAGTCCCTCGGCCCCACATCTGTGTGATGCCCATCAATGTTGGGTAAGGTTGAGAGCGTCTTATGGAAAGATGTCTTCAGGATAAGAGAGAGGTGAAACGAGGAGAAAGGGAACGGTGTACCTGGGTCCATTCATTGGTCTGGGGGTCGTAAGCCTCCACTATGTTCAGGTAGGTCTGTCCATCATAACCCCCGACAGCATACAGCTTGTCACCAAGTAGACACACGCCCACCGCATCTCTGCTAACGCTCATGGATGCCACTGCAGTCCACATGTCTGTTTTGGGGTCATATCTGAAAGAAAAGTTTACAACTCGAGCTGACAGTGCCATTGAAATGGTTTGTGTGCAGACATTTGTCCTGCAAGTCTACTTCTGTCTCGTCTCTGATATAAATATGCTGAACACATTTTAGAAAAAAAGATTAGTATTTTCCTAAAACAAAACAAAACAAAAAACCAAAACACCTAGCTTATGGTATTATAGGTTCATTTAGTAGATATAGCACACTTAACACAATATCTATAAACTGTCAAGGCTTCAGTGTCCTCACTGAAAATGTGGGCAAAGCTCTGTACAAGGTGACTTAAATCCTCAAATATGGTAGCTATCTACATTCTCTTCCTCTTTTAAAACTAGAACTGCTCAATGGTGTCGTTTAAAGGGTAGATAGTTCATGCTAACATGCCATATTGCTTTTGATGTTGTGTGTGTTAACATGTCTTTTCTTGGTGTAATAAGTCACACTAAAGACTCCTGGATTTCCTTCCTGGATCATAACAAGGGCAGAGTTGTAATTACCTTCTCCCCACTAAGATGAGATGCAGCTGTAGCTTAGCTGCCTTCTGCAGCAACACCAGGTCTGCTGTTCTTAGAGACTGCTGAGTGTCATCAGAGCCTGGCTTCTAAGTCTGCCTGCCTTCTTGTCACTTAGTTCTCTAAGTAAAGCATTCCAACCTTAAATAGTTGGGTCCATTCTCCCTTTCTGATTTCACATTCCTCTTTCAGATCTAAAACCCTCGCCACTGCCCCAGCGCTCTGTGCAACCTCCCCCACCCCTCCAGTGCTCGCCCCACCACGCTTGGCTCTCTGGCCACACAGTTGCCCTTCATGTCCCATGTGAACCATATTTTTTTTCTGTTTTGGAGTGTTGTCACATGATTCTAGTGATGCTTTCTGTAAAATGCATTCAAATCTCTCTTGTTCTTAAACTAACTAAAAAAAAAAGTATATGAAGACTCGCCCTGCCAGCCCAATCCTCACTGCTGTTAGGTTTTCTACTAGGCCTAAAAGCTACATTTCTTATGACCAGTAAGTATGTCTTGGTTAAGCCTTTAAGCCATGTAGGAACTTCTCATTTTTCTTTATTATTTTCTATTATTTCATTGTATATCAAAACGGGCCAGCCATCCCCCTGTCCTTTGCTTCCAGCCCCAATACATTCTTTCTGAGATTCATCAAGCTCCTTTACATTTCTAGGAAGGCATAATCCAGTACTAAACAGCTGAACAATAAATACTTGTCCAGTGGAGGATGCATTACAGGCTCAATCCCAAGGTAACATGGGAGGATATATGAGGATACAGGAATCCGAGTGCGCGGCTGGCAGTCAGGTAGAGAGCCAGCCAGAGAAGACAACCCAGTGTTGGCAGGACTGTGTGGAGACCACGCTGATGGACGGACGCTCACTAGTCTTGAGACTTTGTCTGGAAGGGTGGGAAACTATTTTGTTTGGTTTGCTCTTTGCTTTCCTCCACAGGAAATTACCTCTCCACACAGTCCGAAAGCCTGGAAGTCAAATTGGACGTGGGAGCGTCGTGTCCCCCAATGGCATACAGCAGCCCGTTCCAGGTTGTGACTCCGACTCCGCCTCTCCGTTTTGACATCTGGGCACACAGTGTCCATTTATTGGTATGAGGGTCAAAGCATTCTACTGACTTGAGGCAGGAGCTCCCATCGCGACCACCAACTGCATAGAGTCTGGAAAAAGGAGCAGGAGAGGTGACAAAGAAGGCATAGTGCTGGAGTCAGCAGGCTGCTGCTGTGACAGTCTGCCGACTTTAAAGTGCCACTGGTGATGTACCATGCTGATGGCACTAGGATAGAAGATGGAACGATAGCCACTATAGCTATCTAAAACAATTTCCACGTCTGTGCCCATCAGGCCTTTACAACACTAACACAAAGGTCTTAGCACATGGGCCCAAGGAAATAAGAGCTTAGGCAGAAATGATTTTCTATTTTTCTTGGTTTTGTTTTTCTGAGCCAGGGTCTCACTATGTAGCCTCTGAGAGAGCCTTAGAACACATTATATAGACCAGCCTTGCTCCAAACTCAAGTGTTCTGCCTCTGCCTCCGGAATTAAGGATCCGTGGCCACTCTACCCACCGTCATTTCCCTTATATCACAATTCAACCTTCCCTCCTCCCTCTATCTGTAAGTGATAACATGAACACCATGAAACAAAGAAATTAATTAGAACCATCAAGGGTTGGACAGAAAGGTGCAAAGGTTTGCATTTTGTTCTCATACAATTGAGAACTATGAGTGAGGACTCTATACAAATCCGTGCATTGACAGCAGACAAAGGGTAAGTAAACGGGTTTTCTTAAAGCCATTCTGGGGCCACCAGTCACCAAGATAAGAAAGAAGAGACACAAAGTAAAGATGACTCAGTGAAAAGGATGGAGAGGATCTTTAGGGAGGCACTGAGAAATCACAGCACACACACACACACACACACACACACACAGACACACACACACACACACAGAGATCACAGCACACACACACACACACACACACACAGAGATCACAGCACACACACACACAGAGATCACAGCACACACACACACAGAGATCACAGCACACACACAGACACACACACACACAGATCACAGCACATACACACAGAGATCACAGCACATACACACACAGACACACAGACACACACACACACAGATCACAGCACAGAGAGAGAGAGAAAGAGAGATCACAGCACACACACACAGATCACAGCACACAGAGAGAGAGAGAGAGAAAGAGAGATCACAGCACACACACACACACACACACACACACACAGAAAGAGAGAGAGATATCACAGCACTGAGAGACCACAACATTGAGAAAGAGATCCCAGCACTGACAGAGAGAGATCCCAGCACTAAGAGAGAGACAGAGAGAGAGATCACAGCACTGAGAGACCACAATACTTTAATTTTTAAATGTATCAATGTTTTCATTTTCCTACATGTGCATGTACATACTTTGCATGTGTGTGAGCACATGGGTTTGCGGGTAGGCATACATGTGCACACATGCACATGTGGAGCCTGAGTTGCTGTCACATATCATCCCCCATTGCCTCTACCTTATCCAGCACGGCAGGCATCTCAATCAAGCCCAGAGCTCCTGGATAAGGCTGGCTTTGCTAGGTGGCTTGCTCTGGGGATGCCCTGACTCTGCCTTTCCAGGCTGGAATGATAAGAGGGCTGCCATACCCATATGATATTTGCATGGGTTTTCCAGACCTAACTGGGGTCCTCAGGTTTATTCAGCAAATGCTTTAACTGCAAACATCTTCCTGCCCACTGTAGTACTTTCAAAAGAGCATATAACTTGGAAGGTATTTAAACCACTGTTGTTCTTCAATTAATATTGGGTATTTATATAAAATGTATACACTCCAAAGTAGCATGTGTGGTTCCTTAGCTATGAGCAGTGAGGCCTGTTATGGACAGAGGTTAGAGGAAAGGCTTTGTTAACTCACACAAAGAACTCCTCTAGCAATAATCTGGTTTATCATGACTGAAATAGAACTTCAAATATCTTCTTACTTTCCACTTAGTACCGCCACGCCTACTGTGCTCCTGGGGGTGGACATAGTGGCAACAAAATTCCACTGGCGAGCCTGAGGGTCCCATCGCTCCACAGTATTCAGATAGCTCCAGCCGTCGTGCCCTCCGACTGCGTACATGGGGCCTTCCAGTACAGCCACGCCTAAAGTGGACCAGAGAGAGAGAGAGAAAGGGACTAATCAGAATGTAAGTACAATAAGTTTGAAACACGCAATCATAACCAATCAACAATGTAGGTGATGGCCACTGCGCTCCCTCAGGGCTCTTCTGAGGTAGATGGGGCCGAATCAGCACTGTGATTCTTTTCCTGAACACTGGAGACAGTATTCTCAGGCACGGCAGTGGACAGTGGAAATGGGCAGTGTCCATTTCTAAGACCTTCAATCCTCAGGCTTCCATTCTTTTCCCTCCAGGCCTCTGGAATCCTGGGTAAGTTCGGTACCACAGCCTCGTATTTATTGGTATCATCATCAAGGAACAGAGTCAGCAAACATCTTAGTTTATACTAAGATTCTACTCCATAGAACATCAGGTAAGGGCCACGCCCATGTGGATCAATACTGTTTTACAGGACATCAGGTGTGTGCCGGCTTAAACAATGGAGCAATGGAAGCAAGGGCAGAGGGAGCCAGGGACACCGGTATGACACGTCAGTAGAAGCATGAGTGCCACCATTAGAGACCATGTACAGAGGAAGAGGAGGCACACCAACGGCGTGCTGGGGAACCCACACGTGTGGCTGAGCAGGTAACTGACTGGGAGGGGCTGGAAGACAAGGGATGTCAGAAATAACATTCTCTCACCGTATCCCTCATCAGGACTTTAGATTTTATTCTGAGTGGGATGGAGTCAGTCAAGGATTTCTTGTTTTGTTTTTGTTTTTTGAGACAGGTTCTCCCTATGTAAACCAGGCTACTCTCAAACTCATACCTCTCCTTTCTCTGCTTCCCAGTGCTGGAGTTACAGATGTGTGTTACCACGTCTGGTTAAGTAGAAGATTAAAAAAAAAAAGATTTATTTATTTCAGACACACCAGAAGAAGGCATCAGATCCTATTACAGATAGTTGTGAGCTACCATGTGGTTACTAGGAGTTGAACTCAGGACCTCTGGAAGAGCAGTCAGTGTTCCTAACCACTGAGCCATCTCTCCAGTACCCAAGCAGAGGATCTTAAGAAAAGGTATGACATGATTGTGGCAAAAACACCTCTGTAATTCAAACCCATCAATCTTGGCCAAATTGGATGAAATAGCCACCACTCATATGTGACCCAAAATAGCATATTATTTCATTTGTTATATACTGTGCCAACAGTACTGGCTATTGAAGACACACACATAAATATATATATATATATATATATATATATATGGATTTAAGTTGTATATATTACCAGTTTTACAGAATATATCTAATTTTACATATACAAAATATCATTCATCAAGGGCCTAGAAGAAGGGCTCATTTAGTCCAACCTCTTGAATGGCAGACCTGAAAATACAGCTCAGCAGGAAAGCCGTTCCTAAATGAGGTGCTCATGTAATTCTCATACGTGAAGAGATTAAAAACTTCTTAATTAGGTTCATCTTCTAAGTTCAGATTATACAATTTAACTATTAAAAGCACATGGCAGCTAACATCAATTTGTAACTCTGGTTACTGGGTTTCCACCAGCCTGCATTGCATACCAATGGTGCCCATAAACACATTCAGGTAAACACCCACATACATAAAACAGAGAATGAAAAGAAATGCTTGTGTGTATCACACACACACACACACACACACACACATGTTACTATAATTGTTTTTCATATAACATAGAAGTTAAAGTGCTAGTTTTAATGAGCATTTAACTAGGCTATCTAATGTCAACTGCGAACACAGAGCATAAAGGTAAGAGCGTGGCTTGTCACAGTGGCATGCTTTCCCTTGTATGAGCTGCGTTTATGTAAGTGCTCATGTTCTGGTTTCTGCCCCTCGGGGATGAGGGATGCTGGGGAACTGATGCTGACTGAGCCCATACTCAGGCACAGATGGAAGGGAACAGCGTGTGACATTCTTCTAAGCAGCTGAGCAGATCCACTTACCGAGCCCGTGCCTGTGTGTGGACATAGGCGGCATCACACTCCAGGTTTTCGTTTTGGGGTTGTAGCACTCTACAGTGTTCAGAGTCTTCAGTCCATCTCGCCCCCCGACCACGTACAGCTTGTCGTCTAAGACTGCAACGCCGAACTGTAGCCTCCTCCCGTTCATGTTTGCCACAGGAGTCCACATATTTGTTCGGAGGTCATACTTCTCGATGCTCGTTGCTCCTGAACAGTATCACAGAAGTTAGGAGACTGCCAGTTCCAGCGCGGAACAGACACAGAAGTAGAATTTATCTTGTGTGTGTGCCGTCAATTGTGTGTGTGTGTGCGCGCGCGCGCGCGCGCGCGCGCGCGCATATGGTGGTCAGAGGTTGGTGTCGGGTATCTCCCTTTGTCACTCTCCACTTTGTTTTTCCAGAGGTGTCTCCCTGAACCAGAACTCACCGTTCTGGTTAGGCTGGCTGGCTAGGGGCTCAGGCAATCCACCTGTCTGCCTCCTCAGTCCTGGGATCACACAAGGGTGCCAGCTGTGTATATGGTTTCTGGGGATTTGAACTCAGGTCCTCTTGCTTGCATGGAGAAGCACTTTACCAATGGAGACATCCCCCTGGCCCCAAATCAACACTTTTATGCTATCTTATGAAGCCCCTGTAGTATGGCCCTTGCCTGCCCTGTGACCTTTTCTCCCATCATTCTCCCTGGCATACTCCAGGCCCCAGCATTAAAACATCCAGCAGGAGATGTTCTTTGTTCAAAGAGGCCAGGAAGCCTAGGCAGTGGGCGGAAGTGCAGGGAGGGAGCAGCAGGGGATTATTCTGAGAAGGCTGGCCACAGTGCAGACAGGTTTCCTGGACAGGCTGAGTGAGGCTGTCTCCCTTTTGGGATCAGATTGTTGGGTTGTTTATAGAAGTCAATGGAAAGGTCTAGGGGAAGGAAACCGCTGACCCAGGAGATAAGGGGGCAATTATTATGTGAGGTTCTGGAGGGAAGAACAGTAACAACAAAACGGGTGGAGTGGGGCTGACGCCACCCAAGGGGGGGGCACAGCAAGGAGGAAGGACAAAGGTCGCCTGGGAAGTGAAGGGAGTTACCACCCATGGGGTTTACCATGGAAGATTCCAGAGCTCTTTTGCTCTCTTTCAAGATGTGGGACAGTGGAGATTTAGGAAAAAGTGAAAGAAAGCATCACACTTATTTAAAAAAAAAAAAAATCTAACTCACTTTCGTAGAGATTGAGTCTTTTTCTAAGCTGCTAATTTATCAGTCTGTTCTAGCTTTATAAAGGACCGCAGTCACAGTGGACACTACTCCACAGTCTTGTACAATCAGAGCATGAGAGCCACTACTGTTGAACCTAAAACCAGACTGTCTGGCTCCACAGCCGGTACTGTGTCACTAACCCTACACAGGCAAAGGTTTTTGAGACTGACACCAAGTCCAGTTCCATCTTGTATTCTCTCAGCACTACACAGAGTCCCTTCTAAACACTAGCTGGCTTAAAATATTTTTTACTTTGCATAATCTTTCTTTGTAATGTTTGGCAATAATGATATTCATTATTATACATATGAATGTTTTATTCATTTAGATTATATAGATGTGTATAAATTATTCAAGATTGTATACATTTGTTTGATTCTTCACTCCAACCATGACTTTAAAGTGTCCATCAAATAAAATAAGATAAAGTAAAATAAAAAAAAAATCACCTTCCATCAAACAAAAATCTTTCTCCATTGATGAATTTTTAAACTTTTTTTTGTTTTTGTTTTTTGTAGGCTTTTGTTATAAACTGGAAACTCAAAATTTAAGAATCTAACCTAGTAATACAAATATGTATCTTCAAGTTTGTGGGTGTGTGGGGTGTGTGTATGGAGATACAGTACAGTAGTTAAGAGCGCCTAGCTTTAATTCCTAGCATCCACAGAATGACTCAGCCATTTGGAACTTTGGTTCGGGCTGGGAGCATAGGGAGGGTGCAGGATCTACTGCCCTCTTCTGGCTTCCACAGGCACTGCATACCTATGGTGCACATTAGATGAGCCAAGTGCGCCCACGACGGGGCTGAAACTGGGCTGAGAGCTGAACCAGGATGAGCTGAGACTGGGAAGCACAGGCAAATCAGACAGCTTCTGTTGGGGCTGCAGGCACCACTGCAGGAGGATGGGCAGAGATCAAGTGTACACAAAGGTCCCGTAACAACCAACAGCCAATAGCAATGTGCATGGTCTTCAACCTCTAGGAACAACTGTTCACAGAATGGTACAAAGAATTGCCAGCCACCTTAACCAAGTTTGTAACCCAAATATTTGTGTTTAGCTTTCATTTCTATGTATGGATGTACTCATGAATCTTTTCTTAATTGTTTAAGAGTAAAAATCACAGAAATGATGACCCCGTGGCCCTAAGTATTTCAGCAGATCTTCCTCAGAGCAAACAATTCTTTTTAAAAGTCATGCATGTGGAGTGAAAGTGTTCTCACTGAGCTAGATCCCTAGCCCAAACTAGCTAGTTACCTTTTCCTAATCTCATCTGTCTCTATCAGTTGGTACCATGCTGAAAGAAACAGCGTTCGCTTCATTTACATTAATTACTTACTACAGTGCTCAAGTTGCTTAAACTCAGTGGAATCTCCCAACACGATGTCTTCTCTACCTTTCGACCTGCCTCTTACTATGCCTTGAATATTTTCTGCCACTAAGGTGCTTTCTGGTCTCATCTTTTCCTGTCCTTGTCCCTCACCCAGCCACTTCTCCCCAGGGCCTCTTGGTAGTGTTACGTATACCCTCTGTTCCTCTAGATCAAAGATTTCCCAATACCCTTTGTTGAATCCATTCCTCCAACTGCAAATAACGTTCCAACGGTTGACTTGCGAGGTTTTGTCCGAGGACTCTGCAACATGGGTCGTCTCTCGGGTAATAAATGGTACTTCATCGCTTCCATGATGAGTTTCTGACATTCGATGTCATCCCGGAAAAGTGCGTTGTTTTCCATGTCTGCCAGGAACTAGAAGAGAGCAGAGTGTACGGACAATGAAGACATGTAAATATACTTTCTAATTCGCTACTGCATTTTGCTGGTCTGTTTATTTCTAGGATTTTACTTCATTTTTGAGACAGGGTCTTACTGTGTGGCCCTGGTTGGTCCAGAATTCATGATGTACACCAGGCTAGCCATGGACTCCTGATCCTTCTGCTTCAGTATCTCATGCACTGAAACTGCAGGCAGTAACCACCACCACTGGCATGAGTGCCCGTGAGTGCCCATGAGTGCCCGTGAGTGCCCATGAGTGCCCGTGAGTGCCCATGAGTGCCCATGAGTGCCCATGAGTGCCCATGAGTGCAGGATGAGAGACGTCCATCAGCCTCCCCTGCTGGGGTTGTGTGGTTTCTGATGTAGGAACTCATATGTGTCCCAGGCTGGCCCTGAACTTGGGCTCACAGGTGCTGAGGCTATAGGCAAGAGCTGTCCCAACCAGATTATTGGTGCCTTTACTGCACGCTCTGGAATCTGATATTTTGGTCTCCCCTCATCAAGTTTCACAGTTTTCTTAGATATTTGAGGTTTGGTTTTCCATGTTGGTTTAAGACAGAGTCATCTAGTTCTAGTCATCTAGTTATCTTGATTTTCTTGGCTTTCTGGTGTGGATGGTGCTAAGTTCTTTTATTAGTTATGGAGAGTACACATTTTGTGATATTAGTTCTTTTTGTTCAAGGAGCCTTCTCACTTGTATGACTTTTCTTTACTGTCTTTTCCTTCATTTTATTAAATCTATTCTTATATATGTAATTATTTTTACTGCCATGTTATTTTTCTGGTCATTTTTTAAAACTCTTTCTCTCTCCCTCCTTCCTTCCTTCCTTCCTTCCTTCCTTCCTTCCTTCCTTCCTTCCTCCTTCCTTCCTTCCTTCCTTCCTAATGTTTTGCTGGAGAAGAAAAAAAAATCTCATGATGACTGGAGCTCGTATTAACCCGGCACGTTGCCACACTGCTCAGCTCTCGCTGTGATGAATTCGCCCATCAAGTCGGGATACTTTGACATCTTCTGAGTGGACATCGACTCTTTCAGTTTATGGCGATATATTGCCCAAACCTTCAATGTAGTGGTAAATAACTGGATAAAGCAGAGCGCCTTTGCGTCTGGCTGGAGTTAGGTGGTATTGGTGCTTGCATTGCAGACAGTAGCTGCTACAGCGCGCACTGTGTGATCCAGCTTTATTTAAGCTGCCTCCTTCTCTCCCTGCTTTAGTGTTCACATTAAGAACTGCTATCAATTTTTCCTCAAAGATTTTCCATATATCTATTGATAAGAACATATAAACTTTTCCCTTTGTAGCTAGTGATGCAATGACTCCCTTGATAAGAGTATCTGGTAATTGTTCTTTTGTTGTTGTTCTTGGGAAAAATTTCCCTGTCCCTGGTGTATATCCTTTAAAGCACAGCACGCACCCATTACCGTATGAGCATAGGATACGCATCAGACTTGATCCAGTTAGATGATGTTTAATAAGTGCATCAAATGGAAAGATTTGGAGCCTTTCTTCCACCTGAGGAAGATCCCAGAGCCCCATTCCTGTTAACTGCCACGCCCGTGCCACCTCCTATCCTGAATATTAATTTAGTCATACAGATTGGTCTTGTCTGTATTTTAGTCATACAGATTGGTCTTGTCTGTATTTCATATAAACAAAGCCAATACGCCCTCTGTGTCGTGCTTATTTTATTCAGCATATTCTCTAGGTTTGTCCATGGTGCGGTGTGTTTCAGTCTTGCTTCTTTGCTGTTGAATTATTACTCAATTCTTGTGGTTGTCTCTATCTCACTCTCCATTCAGCTACTGATGGACACTTCCTTTGCTTCCTGTGTGGAACAACTATAAGGCTGCTAAGAAAGTTGTGTGCACATTGCACAACTGTGTGGATATATTTTGATTTCTCCTGGGTAGATAACTAGGTAAAATTACCCTTAACTTTTAGGAAACCTCCAAACTGCATTTCAAAACATCTCTACCATACTTACATTGCACTAGCACCCTGCGAGGTTTCTGTTCCCACACACCCTCACCCACCAAACCCATTTTAGCCAGCTCGGTAAGTAGAAGGTGGGTTTTACTTTGTATTTCTTTAATAGCTAATAATTCTGGGAATATGTTCAGGCTTTGATAACTGAAGAGAGCCAAAGTTTCCAATAAAGGTTACCATTTAAAATCAAAAACAAAAAACTGTGACATTTGGTAAGCATGCATCATAAGCCAAGGGCAAAATATTCCTAGTAAGACACAAGTCTCATGACTTGGGCCTCTTTTTTTCCCCATGGTCACAAAACATAAACTTACCACAGAAGTCATTAGTGGGTATGCTTTGAGTTGGCTTATTTAGATTAATGTTACTGCTTGTATTACTTTTGATACAATTACCCCAGTGCTTTCTAAATAAAAATAAATGTGAGATAAAATATAGGAAGTAATGTCTCAGGAGATCATACAGTAACTGCAATATGAAGTAAAACATATTTCTTAAGAGGCTGGTAAGTTCTATAGTTTATTAAAAATTAGATTAGTTATATTTAAGTAAAGAAGCGAGACTAGAAAAATTATAAAGCAATTAATTCAAGAACAACATTAATAAAGTATTAGTGTAGCAGGTTTGCTATTGTTCAGGAAATTATTATGATAGGCTAAACTATAAAATATTGATTCTAATATATCTTGCATTTATATGAATTCCAAACGTCTGCCATAAACAGTGGCAATTTATTAAAATAGAAGTATTCTCGGAGACAGATATGTTGGCTGTGCAGATTCTTATCTTCACTTCTTCATTTCCTTCTCACGACTCAGTTCTCTAAAACTGTCCGCTCACACACGGAATGGCTTATCCACACTGCACAGAACGTGGTCAGCCCTCACGCGTGTCTCCACACTGCACAGAACGTGGTCAGCTCTCACGCGTGTCTCCCCTGCAGCGTCACTGGCTGTAGCACTTCTTTCTTCTTGAATTTGAGTCAATTTTCAGTAGAACTCCACCCAAGAGTAAAATAAAATGGCCATAAACACTTCCTTTTTGATTATCCAGTTTCTTTGGAAAGTCATGTAAAATGATCAATCACTTAGGAGACTGGGGATGGCTCCGCTGGTAAAATGCCTGCTACATGCGTATGAACTTGAATTCAAACCTCCAGTTCCCCTACAAAAGCCAGGTACCAAGGCATGCATCTGTGACTTCAGCACTGGGCGGGCCGGACACAGGTGGCTGCTCACCTGCCAGCTGGTCTAGCCATAATGATGAGGTCCTGATTCAGTAAGAGATCCTCAGAAAAGGTAGAAAGTGGTTGAGAAAGACTACTGATGTCGACCCCTGGTATCTATCTGCATGCACTCACACATTTATGCATGTGCATCTGCAGAGACACATGCATACATACAAACAAATATACATGGTACATACATGTGTGTGCACACACACACATAAGCAAAATCATTTTTAAAAAGATCATTTCGGGCTTGATGAGATGGCTGAGTGAGCAAAGTCCTTGCTGTGCAAGTCTGGTGAGCTGAGTTCCAACCCTGGAGCCTATGTAAAGGTAGGAGAGAACACACCTCGTGAAGCTGTCCTCTAACCTCCACATGCACACTCTGGTGTGTGCCCCTCCCCCACCACACACGTACAGATCCACACATGAGTAGTAAATTAAAAAAATTAAAAAGATCACTTGGGTAGCATGTCATAAATATACATATCATTCCTTCCATCACTTGTAATATCTACTGTTGATGGCACTATAATAAATGAATACTTGGAAGCCGAATCCCTTCTAGCTAGGGCTCAAAGTACTTTGTCTAATATGATAAAAATCTCATTTATATGGGGAAAACACGATTTCACAAGTGTAAATTCTCTAGGTTATTATATCTAGTCTCTAGCCCTGGCTGTCCTGGAACTCACTTTGTAGACCAGGCTGGCCTGGAACTCAGAAATCCGCCTGC
This sequence comes from Mus minutoides, assembly GCA_902729485.2. Lineage (NCBI taxonomy): Eukaryota > Metazoa > Chordata > Mammalia > Rodentia > Muridae > Mus > Mus minutoides. The sequence continues at coordinate 61,793 of CACVCL010028176.1, read as the reverse complement.
CTCTGCCTCCCAAGTGCTGGGATTAAAGGCATGTGCCACCACTACCCAGCCTGGTCTCAGTTCTAAAAATAGTCATTAATTACTTGACAGGCATTTGACAATTCTAATAATTGTTATTTTTTTTATATGTAAAACATATAGAATTTAAATTCAGAATTCTATTGGTAATTAATTGTGTAATTCTGCTTTTGTCTTTTATCATCAAAATCCAAATCCAAACCCCTAGAACCCAAAGGAACTCACCCCTAACTGGAAAAATCTATAAAACACACACACACACACACACACACACACACACACACACACACACACACCCTGGAAAATCTATTACACCCCTCCCCCATGACTCAGGGAACACTGTGGAAGGGACCAGAGAGATTATAAAAGCCAGGACTGAGGGGAGATTGCCACAAAATAGTGAGGTGTGGACAAGGCAGGGCCTTCTCACTCAGGAGATAGCACAGCTGTGGCTGCCTGCACAAGCTCCAGCTCTAGCTGGTCACTACTCCAGCATGGACAGAGGAGAGCCCATGAGGCGCTCCCCTCAGCGGAGGGGCTTTAGGCAGGTGACAGCCACTGAGGGAGACACAGTCAGTTTTCTACAGCTATGTGGAGCACAGTAGATGCCCATGAAGCTAGCGCGCGCGCTCTCTCTCTCTCTCTGTCTCTCTCTCTCTGTCTCTCTCTCTGTCTGTCTCTGTCTCTGTCTCTCTCTCTGTGTGTGTGTGTGTGTGTTTGTATGTGTGCCTGTGCGGGGGGTGGGGTGGGGTGTCAGCCTATGCCTGTGCCCTTGAGGAGAGGGAGGGAGTAACATTATCATCTAAATACATTGTATTCTATTCATATTGGAAGTTACCAAAGGTGTATGGGGGGAGGGGCAACAGAGTAACAGTGTTACATAGTGCAACCTACTATTACCATTTTGAAAAAGGAAAACACAGCTCAGAGCTCAGTAAGCCAAGTAAATGTTGACATTGTGTGGTGCATGTAGCCAACTCAATCATATTTGCTCCTGCATTCCTACCGCTCATCATAGACAGGGTCTTAAATCTGATGGGCGCTCAGATCCGTGGTTTCTAGAGCCCACCTCATAGATTTCTGAGATGAGGTCTAGTTATTATTTGTAATTCAAAAAGTTCATGGCTGATGTTGATCCTACACTTCAAGAACCACTAGGCTAACCTACCTGTCTTCTGTGTAGCACCCGATGACATAACACTTCTCCTCAGACATGGGATGGAGTTGTAGTAACTCCTCATCCTTTGGTAGGTTGCTAACGGCCATAGAACTTTCCATTTCCCACAGCACATCCCTGCTACTTTTCCATTCTCCCAGAATCATTCTTTTGCTTTGGGTTTCAATATGCTGCTAAGTTTTCCCATTTTTTCCTCTTAATATCGTGAGGATTTAAGATTTAAGGTGCCAAGCAATTTTGGGAAAATGGTTCTCCATTCCCCTTCCCATGCTACATGTTATCCTCACTCTGCATTCTTTGTCTCGAATGACTTCACCTTCTAACTACATTCCACACACAGGGTGACTCTGGGCCCTTCTAACCCAGTCATTCAGTTTTGTCAGTTTCTGGTCACTTCTCTCTGGCATTGCCTGAGTGTCTACTTCGCCTGGCTGAACTCTGACAGCCTTCTAATGGGTTTCTAGTGTTGACCCTGATTCTCGGCAGTGCACTTACAGTGTTCTCGCCAAGCAGAGTTACATTATGCCATTCCTAGGATAAAACCTCTATCCTTCCTCGTTGCTTTTAGGATAAAGTCCAAACTCCTTGGCATGCTGAAAGGTTCTTCACAATCTGGGTTAAATTCCTTCTCTAGCCTGATCGCTTAACATCGCCCTCTTTATTTTTGAGTTCCAGTCAAGTGAGTGTTCTTTACATCCCATAGTGTATGCTTCCCAGCAGTGATGGCTAGTACAAGATGCAGATCACATGACACTAAGGAGGGCCGCTCTGGTTCTCTGCCATTGTTTGTTGTTCTGTTCTTCGGGCTCCTGGATGTTTTCATGTCTTGTTCCCTCTCCTATCATGGCCTCTGCTTAGCGCACTGTAACCATGCCTTGTTTGTATTGTTTCCCCTTCACCTGTGCTCCGCAGCTTTATACGCAGTGCGTTTAACAGGCAGATGAGTCTGTGGAAAGGGCACAGAGCTGCACTTGGGTCCAAGCCCTAGCCCTGGCTCTCAGGAGCTCCGTGTTAGTCAGCAGTAAAGGCAAGAAGAGCCACACTTGGGGGAGGACAAGGAAGCATGCAGCTGCTTGGTGGCTCTGAACATCTGCTTTTACTTGTACTGGCCCGATGCTTTGCTTGTACCCCAGGTGTTGGACTAAATGACCTCCTGCCTTTCAAGTTTAAGGACTCAGGGAAATGTCCTATCCCCAGTTTCACAGGAACGGGAGTTTTAAAGGTTGGTGGGAAGCCTGCCATATCACCGTGCCCTTCAAACTGCAGAACTGAAACTATATTTCCATGCTCTGTGGTTATAATACAGGCTCTTTCCAATATCTAATATGATTTTTCATATTTTGCTTTCTTTCATTTAGAAAAGAATAAGAGAGAATATTTACTAGGAAGCGAGGAACTTTAAGTGCCCTCTTTAAATCTGATTTCAAGAGAATTATTTTATTATGTTATTTTTTCCCGACTTGCCATCATTCATGCAGTCCCATTGTCAATAGGGAGGCCTTGGCGTGAAGCCTTGGCAGTGACTTTTCTCTTTGCTAGATGGAGTGCAAACAGCAGCTTCTACTCACGCTAGACAGAGATGATGCATTATCTGCAAAATTAATGCAACAAGGCAACATTTGTGGCGCTTTAGATAATTGGGAAAAAAAAAAGAAAAAGAAAAGGAGGTCAGGCTTCAATCAGCAAGTACTCTCACCCACTCTGCTTTCAAGGCCTCTTTCTCTATTCAGTGCCTGAGACAGGCAGAAGAAAAAAGGAAGAAAACCCCGCCGGGAAAGTCTCTCGATTCCAGTGAAAACTGTACAAAGGAGACGCTGTGCCAGCAAGTGAGGGCGGACAAGTCCGGATGCACTGTGAGGGGCGTCTCCATTCTGAAACCGTGGCCTTATATTTATAGCCCATTTTGTTTCACAGAGTGCATTTCTCTCATCATAATCCTGACAGTCAGAAAGGAGGTATCTCGGCTTGGTCAGAACCAGTGTCATCTCTGCTTCTTAGCCGGGGAGACCAAGGAGCTCAAGCATTAGAACATTTATCACAGAACCTAGTAGCTAGTGGGTACTTAACCCACCTGCACGTGACAAGGAGGTTGATCGAAACTTCTGGCTCTTAGCACCAAGTGCTCTCTAATTAGCAGAATAGGTATATGGTAGAGTCCAAGGAGATTGCTAACTCAAAATCAAGAGTGTTACTTAATCAGTGCAATTTAGATAGCTTGACCCTCTGAACTACAAACACAGGCAGCATTTCTTAGTTTGGTATCTTCTAAACTATACATTTCACAGGAATACATGTATAACTTACTTTGACCGACGAGTGCCTATTACTTACCTGTGGCGCAAGGAGAGGTAGCCTAATGTAAGCTAGAAGTTTACTGAGATCCTTCCGCCGCTGCTCCAAGTCGTGCCGGACCCAGGTGAGAAGTGCATTCAGTATGGTCTCCTCATTAGGGATGTTCATGTCATCGCTGGCCAAAAGCTTGGCGATCTCATTGGCTGGGAGTAACACAAATTCCTGGTTCCTGATTACTTCCATGAAATGTTCCTAGAGGGGAAAAATGGCAAAAATAAATGATATTGTTCCTTTTAATCACCAATGTTTTATGAAAAAAAAGCTCAATTTTTAAAATATTAAGTGTCTAGAAAATTTGTACTTTAGACATAATTTTATACTTTAGCCCCATTAGGAAAGAAAGCCAAGAAGAATCCTAACCTGTATCACATTTTAAACGTGTGTGAGTGGGAACAGTGTCAGACAATGACACTGTGAAATGGGAACAGCGTCAGAGGACGACACTGTGAAGTAGATCTGTGACATTTACTTAGGGCTTTGTTCAAGTTCTGGAGTAGTTTTGACAAGGCTTCTGAAGGGAGATTGAAAAAAAAAATGAAGTAGACATCAAGGAAGAGAACTAACACCAGGCTTATGCATGTTAGGGACTCTATCAACAGTGAAGGTGCCTCTGATGCAGGAATGGCCTCCAGGCTGGCCACAACTAAGACACCTCTGATCAAAGTCCTACAGCCCGCAAGGTAAAGCATGACTCCTTAATGTTACTTTCATAACCAAAGTGGCTACTGACATTTTGTTCGGGCTTGTTTTGTTTTAAAGACATCCAGGCTGGCCTTGAACTCGAGGTTCTTCACTCCTAGGATCACACATGTGTGCCACCACAGGTAGCTCAAATATTCCTATGCTTTTTAGAAGAACACCCAGGATTTCAGATCTATTGAGAAGACTTGAATCCCTCTAGTCTGATTTATGCCGAGTTAGTTTGCTTTTAGCAAAAAGAGCCACAACTGTTAACCTAGCACATATTGGGAGGAGGACCTTAGACTGCCTGGGACTGAGTCCCCACTGTGCATTGAAATGGGAAACTATAAATGTCCCAAGTGTGAAATAACTTGGTTATCATTATTATGTTAACTAATCTGGAGAGAAAGAAATCTTTTCTTGAAATCTTTTATTTTTATTTTAAAGTGTGTGCATGTGTGTGTGTCTATGTGTGGGTGCAGTTAACTGCAGAGGCCAGAGACTAGAGTTAAGGGTAGTTGTGAGCCGTCTAACATGGCTACTGGGAAATAAACATGGGTCTTTTGCAAGAGCAGCACAACTGCTGAACCATCTCTCCACCCTGAAAGAAATCTTTTTCTGCTTTGAAGTCTTAATGCAGGAAGAGCTTACACTGCGGATATAAATGCAAATTCCACACATGCCATCTTGTAAAGTCTCTCTTCTTCTTCCTAATGGACTATCTGTACATTATCAGCATACAAGGTTTCAGTAAAATAACTAACGTTCTTTAAATCAGAGCTAGAGATAAGGCCTATGAATAACTGTCTTCCATATTGAAATGAGAATCATATTTTCCATTTAGCCTGTGGTAACCCAAGCAAGATACTGATCTGAGATCTATCTTGGGCTGACATTCTTTTCAGCAGAGTCTTAGGAGGAAAAACCATTCATGAATAATTAACTAAATTCAATTGCTCCAATTCATCATGATTTGTTAAAAGATCCCAAAATGAATCTACTTCGGATGATTGATTATCATTTTCAGGAACATATTTTAATAAAATCTCAGCGCTGGAATGGCTTCAAGCAAACTGCTCTACTCAGTTGCAGACAGGCATTATCAGATGATTCGGGAACACACAGCAAGAGACAGAAATGATGAAAACTGGGCTGAGGCTGCACTTCAGTGCTAAAGTGTTTGCCTGGCGTGAGTGAGATCCGGCATCCGGCACTAGCACTGCAAACCTCTCAGACACTTAGGGCGTTTGTCATGCTAACCCTTAATAAATACTTTGCACGATGGGGAACAAAGCCAAACACCTGTCAATATTTATCATCCTTTTCACAGTAAAGTTGCCCAAACTCTAACCATGGGAAGTTATAATTAAGTAGGCAATATGAATTTGGAAGATCATATAGTTGTATGCAAAGGTATTTAATATACAGTGTTAGGTGGAAAGTAGAAAGATGAGTTTCTGGTCATTTAACAAGATGGTATGGACAGGCATGATGGCCCACACCTGTGATCTCAGCCCTAAGGCACACACATGGTGCTGTGAGTTTGAGGCCAGCCTGGGTCCAAGTATGGCACACTGGATAAGCAATACATCCGTACGAGTGTGACTCTGTTCTATTTTCCAATGGTAGTAACTGCACTTCATCAGTAAGAGGAGGGTACCTGGCCAACTGTTAGTGTTATCTATTTCAGAGAAATGCCCTTTCACTATAGAGTTTATATCACATAAAAACTGAAATTTTCAATAGATTATATAACACTATTAGAGCAAGTTTACACACAAAGTTCTTTTCAGAAACATGATTTTGCTTTTAAGTAGTTGTTTTAGAAAAATTAAATGATTTTATTAGTTTTCAAGGCTCAGAAATAAAATTTAGAATTTTAAAACAAAATGCTCACATTTGCTTCATAAAACTATAATGACATTAAACAGTCATAATGATAAAATAATCTAGAATGTTCTTTCCAGAGGTTAAGTGACATGTTCCAGGTCATGTTCAGTGGCAACGAGAACTGGGACAGAAGCTTCCAGGCTGTAGCATTCCGAGGAGCTGTTACCTGTCCCTGCCCATGCATGTGAGGATGTCTGAGCATGCCCTGTGCACTATCATACACTAATGGAACTCCCCAGCCTAGCGCTACATTTGTCTCATGCTTTCAATCTGTTTTATGAAACGAGCAGGCATCAACGTACCAGACGCTTGCTAGAGTTGCCCTTTCCCCCCTCAGAATTGCTTTTAAGCAAATGAAATTACTGAGGGATTTATTTAAACTGAAGATTGAATTTTGCTTTACATACTTATTTAGTTCCCATAGCAACATTCAAATCAGACAATCTGCCTCTAAATTACTTATTGTTATTAGAGTTCCAGAGATATCGCATATCTCTATTGAAGCTAAGTACTGCCAAGTAATGACCTTGACATAAAAAAAAAATCTACTGCAACTAATTGGCTATGAAAATAGCTTTAAAAACATTCAGCTAATTTCAATTGGATTTGCATCTGAGCTTTAAAGCAGCAATCATGCCTATACTGTAAACAGCAGGAGTGACCTAAATGCATACAAATGTTTGCACATGTATTAAACGTATAAGGAAGAGATATTGGGCCCAGAGAGAAGGGATAAAGGCACTTGCCACCAAGCCTGACCCCCAGAGTTTGACTCCTCGGACCCACGCAGCAGAAGAAGAGAACCGACTCCAGCCAGCTGTCCTCTGACTGCCCGTGTGTACTTGCTCAAACATACATGGAATGTTGAAACTGAAAGCGGGTCCTAGGAAGACTCCATCGATACGCCTTCTTCCCTTGCTACCCTAGGTCAAGCCACATTCCACTATCTCTCAGGCTGCGGAATCAGAACTTCCTCTGATTTATTTGAACACACAATTCATTGTAGTTAGTAGGGGCATTGTCTTCCCACAGTGACAAGCACTTGTGTGTAATCAGAGGCATATGAAGTAGAAGGTCTCCCATTTGGCCTTTTACCCTTCATCTTACTGCTTACACAATGGCCACCGTCACCAGTGTCCACTGGTGACCATGAAACGGATCTGCAGTTCATCCGTGTGATGCAGTGGAATGTTTAGGGAAGTGTGCTTTTAAAAGCAGTGCACTGCCACCGGCCGATAGGATTGTCCATCAGGAGTCACCTTGCTGATTTTTCTTCCCAACTTAGTGTTGTGTCAGAAACATGAACCTCAAAACTTGTGGCATAGCCACATGAAAAGAATGACATGTAGCTAAGCTCTCAGAGGCAAGCAGTGTGTCAGGGACGGCAGGATGTTCTGATCCTCATGGGAATACGTACCATCGTGTAATTGTGAGCCACTTTATGCAGATCTGTGCAGCCTTGGGCATCCGCAAAGGACCGAATCCCCAGGCAATTGGACGGGTGGAGCTGCTTCATCAGGAACTTGCAGCAGGCTTCCACCACCTGGGAGAGCTGGAGCAGGCAGGCTGTGGACAGCAGGCACTCGATGTTGTCTTCCTTCAGTTCAAGTCGGCCTTAAGGGAAGGAGATTCATTAACGAGGCAGCTTCATAAATCTTGTTTTTAAACAATAACTGGTGTTGACATGATTTCTAGATAAGAGCTCATTACACAATTACAGATCTTGAAGGCTTAAGATTCCAAAAAGAAAAACAAAGTACTAAATGTGAATCATTTTTATCCCTTTGTGACCTCTGCTTAAAAAAAAAAATGAATGGCTTTTTTTCAGAATTTTTAAACGTTGCACTAATTAGTAACTAATATCTATGATGTATAAGTCTTAAATTTTAAATGTAAAATTTGACTATATTACATGTATGAGTGTGAGTGCTTGCACACACATGCACATGTGTGGAGGCCAGAGGAAAGTACCAGCTGTCTTGTTCCACCATTACTTTGCTTGATTTCATTGAAACTGGCGCTCACAGTTTTTTACCTTGGCTGTCTAGCCAGCAGCATCCAGTCTTTACCTTCCAGTGCTGGGGTTACAAGCACACACCCCATGCTGGGGTTACAAGTAGTCACACCCCATGTTTAAAGTGGGTGCTGGAGATCTAAACTCAGGTCTGTTTGCAAAGCATCCAATCTTACCTACCAAGTCATTTCCCCAAACTCAAGTCATGTTATTTTTATGTAAATATTTAAGGTACCATTCAAAGGCCTGGGGGTGCGGGGTGGAGATGGGTCAGTGGTTAGGACTAGTGTGCTGCTCTTCTCACACCTGTCAGGTGGTGGCTCACAATGGCCGGGGCTCCAGCTCCAGGGGATCCTAGGCCTCTGATCCCCAGTCACCTGCTACACTTGTGTGTGTATGTGTGTGTGTGTGTGTGTGTGTGTGTGTGTGTGTGTGTGTAAGTTCTATATGGAAAAAGTAGGCCTCAGACAGACAGACACACGCAATTATAAAAAAAATTCTTTACAAATGTATTATTCAAAAGCTGCATTATGATAATCATTTCAAAGGTTTTAACATAGAGATTTTAACCAATAAAGATAGTATTCTGGTCATCAAAGGTAGTGATGACATTGGAGAATTAACTAAATTTTATTATTCAAAGCAGAAATCTGAAATCTAAAAGTAGGGGGCCAGGAGAAGTTCAAAACCATCCTTGGCCACATAGTGAGTTCAATGTCAGCTTGAATATATGAGACCCTGTTTAAAAAACATAAACAGAAGAGGAAGGAAAAGAATTCAAATCTGCAATCAAATTGCATGACATAAACCTAAAGGACATCAGTTTACACTTCCGACCTGTTGGTTACCTGTGTATGCGTACTGAATTAAGGACCACAGGGAATTCGGCTCCACACCTTCCATTTTTATTTCCTCTTGCCTCGCCTCCCTGACATCATTAGTAAACATAGCAGCGAAATAATCTGAGACGGAAGACAGCACCAGTCTGAGGAGACATTAGAGAAGCAATCAGTGAGCACATTAAAGTGGGATGTTCATTAATAAATGCATTCTCTTCTGTTTGTATTTGGTGTGCACAGGAGCACACAGCGCTGAGAGATGCACCCTGCATTTGACAAATCCTTTCACGCTGTCCTTCCTTCCTTTGCATAACCAATTACCATCACTGGAAACGGTCTGCTGAGGCGAATGATTTTGCTATGCGCACACCACTTTACAATAGCTTTTTAAAAAAGCTGTAAGCACTTGCTACTAAGTTGGCTATATATGAAAAGAAAAATGTAAAGGTTATTTTTTCTTTGTCAATTTTGAAAATAACCTAAATTATTTGGGACAGAAGTGATTATGTAGGACATACTTGAAAATGGTGGTAGCAACTTTTACAACTATTAATATGTCCGTATTTTTTGTTACAGTCTGGTGTAGTTAATAAAAAGATGACAAGTTCTATAGGGTGAAAGTAGGCCAGAGGTAAATGGTGCCACTCCAGCAAAGGTCTGTTGCTTTAAATTATTCTTACTGAGGGAGGTGGAGACGTTAGTTCTGGAGGTGCCTGGGATGGGACGGTGCTCAGTCCAAGGGCAGAGAAGCATACCCACCATGCCAGGAACCGTGAGGGCTCTGTGAGGCTCCTGCGGAATGAGCAAGGAGGGTGAGTTCTGAGACAGTTCCAGAGTGGCCGATGGCAAGCTGGGTCACACAGGTCACTAAAGGTGCTCTGGCTTTCAGCTCAGTGACCTGGGGAGTCACTGACAGCTTTTCAGAGCTGCAGGCCCTTTGCTACTAACAGTGTAGGGCAGGAGACAGCAGAGAGCCCGAGGGGTCACCTGTGTCAAGCGCTGGTGTCAGCACATGCTGGTGACTGAGGTGATGAGCTCTGTGATGAGCCACTGTGAGATGCTTTTGGGAAATTAACGTTGAAATCTCCTCTCTAAGAAACCGTGTTCGCAACACAGACTTTTTATGACAGGGTTCTGTCAATAAATGTATGCTAACTCACAGCTATAAACTCAAGCTCCTGCTTTCTGATGGATTCACTTCCACTTGGAAGGGTTTATGAAAAATTTTGGACAATGTTAATTAATGTTGGAAGACATAAAAATAATCTTTGCGATCAATATGGCGGTTAACAATGAATAACTGAACACATCAACTTGTCAGAAGAAATGAATTATTCCTTTCTAAAACTTTCTTTTTACCTTTAGAAATATGTCGTTTGTGTAAAGGATCACCACTGCCACCATCGTGGGGATCAGAAAACATATCAGGGAATACATGGGAGTTTTACATTTGCTGAGGGGCTGGGAACTTAAGTGGTCACAGTGCGCGACTAGCACACAGGCCTGGTTCACCCGCAGCATTAAAGAGAGAAAAGAGAAACTGTTAAGGTTTTGCGAACTCTATTTTTTGTGTGTTTTCCCTTCTGGCTATCCACAAACTCTAACTTCCATCAAGCTTATTTAAAGCACTTAATGAGTATTTAATATGCATGAAAACTGTTTGCTATGGATGACATCTACAGCAAATAATACTGACTTATCTGAGGACAATGCCTGTGTTTCCACAAAAGAAAACACAGACATTTGTAGTTAGTAATAGCACATGCGGTTTTCTTCATAGACATTCTGTGAGGCAGATCACTGCCCTGAGGCCTAAGGGTTAACTGGTGTGTACCTTACCTCACCACACAGGTAACAGGAACACTTCACGTATGAGAACAGTGGAAAAGTAGAGGACAGTCACCTGTGAGCTGGAATCCTGCGGTCGCCAGCGACTAAAATGACATCACACAGTTGCTTGTGCCTCAAGTAGTTTTCCATTTTTTTAAATGTTTGCTCCGCATGGTTAAGGGCTTGAAAGAATTCATCTGACGAGCATGGCTCCATAGTCTGGCAGGAAGACAATGTCTGACTACTATTGGAAGTCCTGAAAAGAGAAGACACACATTTAAAAAATCAGCATGTAAATAAAGCCTTTCCCCACTAAGCCCCTTTAAACCCTTCATGTGCAATAGAAGAAGCCGAGCCATCAGTCAGTATTAGGTCGTTGTCTTTTTGTTCCTTATTCCTGTGCAGGGTCTCACTGCACAGCCCAGGCTCGCCTCAAACCCCAGCCATGTTTGCCTCAGTGTACCTAGTCTGGGGTTACAGGCATGCCTGCTAACTACTTTTGTGTTTTAAAGTCAATGATGCTTTGGGTACTTGTGTCTTGTAAGCACATGCGTGAAGGTGCCACCAACAGCTATAGCTACGCATATTCTTTGATTGCCATTTTTTAGTTATCTTTGGTAAACGCTGTTATTCGGATGAAAAAGAGCCAAGCTGTAGTCATACTGATGGATGTATCTCTTAATATATTTAATGGCGTCATTATTATTGTGTATGAGATAAAAGTTATCCTTTACTTAAAAACGGGTTATTTTTCATAGATGTTATCTATAAAATACACTGCAACAAAAACAGCATTGTAAATGATTCTCTCAAAAACTCAGACAAGCAACAATAGATATTTTAAAAGTTAAGTTAGTTTAAAGTAACTGACTGGAGTCCTAGATATGTGTGCTGGAGTAAAAGGACGTGAAGTCAGTAAGTTCCTTGCCAAGTGTTAGAGTTTGGTCATGGATGTGGAGACTGCTGTCTGGTGAGTGCCTTTTCCTCCTGGGAAAGCTAGACCGAATTTATCTCACACATAGGTGTACTCTGTGGGAGGGGCATGCACATATTAGTACCTTAAGATTAGGAGAAAAGTCACAGTATCCTATTTTTTGTAAGCCACGAATTCTCTCTAAAACAAAGTAAATGAAGTACTTCTTTCTTGGGGATCTGATGTGTGTACCCCACTCTCCATGCATCACCGGAATGAACAGGAATGACCAGCCAGTGAGTAAGCTGAAAGGTTTGGTCATCACCCCATCGTAAACACTAATCAATATTTAATTTGAAAAGAGCAGTCATTATTTAATAGTTGCCACTAGGTTATGGTCTTACTTGATATCAAGAGAAGCCCAGTTCATTAGTAGACCATTTTATTTCTCATCAGGAACTTTCAGGGAAATTTGAGTTGGATCCCCAGATAAACCTGGATATCATGGGGATCACTCACACTTGGGGCATCTCACTTGATCTGAGCTGAAACCCAGAAACTGTATTTTTTCAAAAGTCTTGAGTTGCTCCTAATATTTCCACAGGCTGAGGACCACTGGTGAACGCTTTGGGTAGGAGGCTGAATGTACAATGAACCTACAGTTCAAAACACTGATCTGAAAGATGGAATCTTTATTTCCAATAGATGTAAACTGAGTTTACTAGAAGAAAAATGTTTAAACAAACTAGTAGAACTTAATGGAAGATTTATCATTTAAAAAATGCACTTATAGGTGAAATATTATAGCCACTTTTACATTGTACACACTCTCTCTCTCTTTCTCTCTCTCTCTCTCTCTCTGTGTGTGTGTGTGTGTGTGTGTGTGTGCATGTATGTGTGTGCCTGGATGTACATAAGTGCACTCTGTGTGCACAGATCAGAAGATTATTCTAGATACCACTATAACTAGTCTTACAGACATCTGTGAGCCACCATATGGGTGCTGTGAACCAACTCAAGTTCTCTAGAAGAACAAGCACTCCTAACTGCCGAGTCACCCCAACACTGTACACATAAGCATTAACAAAAAACCTCTTGTGTTTCTAGAACAACACTTCAAACTTCTTTCTTATTTGTTATCAAGTCTTCAGCTGCTGTTACCTTAGGGGAACAGAATATTTCAATGTGACAATTAATTACAGATTTCTAGAGATAGAAACTACATCCACTATGTCAAATGAAGCATCAAAAGAAGTACAGGCTCCTGGTTTGTAGTCTATGGAAAAGCACAGCTATGTCCATACAGTATGTACAAGCAGAAAGAAGCAGAGCTCGTCAACAGACTTCGATGGCTGCACACCTCCCCAGTAAGATTTGCTTTTATTTTTTAAAGGCAGTTCGGATAATACAATTCTAATAAGTACTTTCTTAAAAAACAATTTACTGTACATCCATTCAACTATAAGGAATTAAACTATATGTATTCAAATTACTATAGGATTTTCATAACTAAAAGAAACCTACTCTATTTAGAATTTTCATAACTAAAAGAAACCTATTCTGTCATTTAATCCAAAAGTCTTACGTTGCATATGAAAAAACTTGAGATCCTAAATGGCTGACATGACCAGCCAAGGAAACATAGAGCGGCCAATTATTGTCCTGGGTCAGAAGGTGTTCAAACAGGTCGAATTCTCCACAAAAGAAGGAGAAATCCTTCCCACCTTTACACTAAGTCCAAGGACTACAGTATTAGTTCAAGGACTAAAGGGTTGATGGGAGGATAAAGCTCCATTGAGGGCAGGCATTAGAAGGAAGGATTTCAGACCAAAGTCCACTCCTATACGACAGTTCCTCAGCTAGGAATGAAAAAGGTTTCCATGGGATGGAGAGCACAGCGCACCCACACCTTTACATGACTGACAAGAGAACATTTCCAGCTCTGTCTTCCCCAGTGTGCTTTAGTTTTGAGAGTTAAGTTGGAGAGTACTGGAGAGTGACTGAGAGCATTTCAGGAAGGTTCTAGAGTTGTTACCCAATACAATAGCAATTGGCTATTTTAAAGCCATTTCAAAATTTAAAACCCCCCAGTTTTCTTTTAATAAAATAAAAAATTTGCTGGGCAGTGGTGGTGCACACCCTTAATCCCAGCACTTGGGAGGCAGAGGCAGGAGGATTTCTGAGTTCGAGGCCAGCCTGGTCTACAGAGTGAGTTCCAGGACAGCCAGGGCTACACAGAGAAACCCTGTCTGAAAAATAAATAAATAAATAAATAAAAATAAAAATTTCAATTCTTTAGTAGATAGACTAGTCACACTTTAAATGCCTAACACAGTGGGGCAGTGGGGACCCGTGCAAGCTCATCAATGGATGCACAGTGGTGCTCCAGAATCCCACCCACCTGGGTTCAGCTCCAATTCAGTCACTTACTGTGTGTCACTGGGCACGTTATCATTTCTCTACCCTTTACCCTCTTCACCACCAAAATAGGAGCAATGAACAGTATTTTATTTTAAAACATTTCTTGTAGGAAGATTATGAAATAAAACAATTCATGCATAGTCCACACAGGTTAGGTACATAACCAGGGAAAGTCAGTGGTGGGAAAGGGTGATTTGCAGTGGCCAATGAAAGGCCTTGTGTTGATGTAACACTCTCTGATTGTCTGTAAAAAGATGATCCCCCTCTTGAATACCATCAATAAAGTTCGCTGCACCCCCCCCAAAATATGATCCCCATTATTACCAAATTTTATAACTCAGTTCATACTTCCTCTTTAAAATGGCCTTTAGTAATCCAATCAGGCATCCTAACTTACAGAAACATCTGGGAATAGATGTGGAACATTTTAAGTATATCTCTCTGTTCTGCTTGAGCCTTGCATGATAACAGAAGAACTTCATCTAGCATCTATGCTTAGTTTTGTTTATAGTACATTATTAATATGGTAAACTGCATTTCAAAGAACTGCAAGAAGTTATTCAAATCATTTGTGGCAGACCTTCACTGTAATGAACTATACACATTGAGGGATATTTCCAGGCAGTATAGAACTGTTTAACTTTTAGTCTATGTCACTGAACTAGGGAATGAATTTAAGTCAGAAAATGGCTGAACACACACACACACAAATAGGCAAGAACCAAAAAGGTTCAGATCACCAACTGTTTACAAAGTGACTCCCAAGGTGTGGCACTGTGACATCAGGATGCCGGGGGATGTGTAGGAAGGAGCTTTAGTGAAAGGTCTGGAAATGGAACTCCAGTTTTATATGATAGAAAACATCTATCTGGCAACCTGGCCTAGCATGTGTAATTCTCCAGATTTCACACGTATGTGTACGTGTGTATACACCATATGTGCCATGGCACTCCTCCTCACCACATCCCCCACCCCTCTATCTGGGACAGGATCTCTCTATGTAGCTGTGGCTGGCCTGGAACTCACAAGTAGATCATGCTGGCCACAGACATGGAGATTGGAGATCTCTGCGGGCCCCCCCCCCCAATAGGATTAAAGGTCTGTGCCACCATATCTGGCACAGTAGAATTTTTTTTTAATGAAGTCACTATTTTTAGTAAAGTTTTTAAAAGTAGCTCATAGAAATTATGCTGCATATGCCTTTGAGTTGATAGCTGCTTTGGAGCTGTGACGAGCCTGCCTGGCTCACTCCCAGTGTAAGTGATTGACGCTTGGCACCTGCATCATAACAGGTGACGCCTAGGATCTATGCCTCTGCAAAGGTGCAATTACTGCAGCATGAATCTGTTAGCATCTTTCACAAATACTCATAATCAAAAGTATAAAATAAAAATCCAAATTTATTGGTGTAGGTTATCTGTCTTTGAGTGTTTTAAGTATACTGTCTAGCATACTTAAAGAATGCCCTAAATGTATTTAATAAATTATAAGGGATTTAGAGATAGCATTGTGCAATTACAATTTACAAGCTACAGACAAAAGCCAGGACTAGTGGTGCATGATTGTAATTCCAGCACGAAAGGGGTGGAGGCAGGAGGATTGAGAGTTCAATGCTAGCTTGGGCTACATGAAACTCTACCCCAAAACCTAAAGCAAAGTAAACCAGACCCCATCAGAGCTATAAACTATAAGTAGAAGAGGATATAGAAAACCGTGACTTTAACTCGCATACACCCTGGCAGAGCAGAGTGCTGGGGAGAGGAGGGAGGAAAGGCCCTCGGGGCCTGTGGGAAGGCAGGTGGCAGATTAGGCAAGTCTGTAGGTAAGTGACGAAGAGGAAGCAGGGTGGGCTCCTTTAAGGAGTTCCCCTTCCTTCCATCCAAGCACTAGCCAGGCCTGACCCTGCTTAGCTTCTGAGATCAGGAGCATTCAGGGTAGTATAGCCACAGACAGGTTCTCCCTTCTACAGACAAGGCAGTTGTGTAGAGAGAGAGATCAACAGCTCAAAAATTATCTTTAAGGACTGGAACTGTAGTTCAGCGGTAGAACACTGCTGAGCAAGGGTGGGGGCCTTGGCTCAATCCCCAGCACCCCTCAAAACAGAAAAGCATTGTTGTCCTTTACCTTCGCAAGAAAAACACACTTTTATTTGGGAATTCCCTCCTATCCCCACCCATGGAACCATGACGTGCTAACCATTCAAGCATGAAGACCTCCAGCACCCACATTAAAGACTGTCTCTTTAACCCCAGTTTTTACTCACTGCACTTTTTATTATAACCTCATGTCTATTCCTTATTTCTATAATACTGACTTTCAGCTGGACACATGGCCATACTCAAGTAGAGAGTAATTTAAAGCCTCTCTTCTAACTAGCTGCAGCCACACAACTGTGTTCTCCTCACCAATGGAATAAGAGATACAGGACTCATATCATTTCTCTCACACCCAGCCTTTTCTTTGGTCTTTCCCTCAGATGAGAATGGAGAGGGGAGCTGAGTAGGCTTTGAGCATACAGAGAGGATATTTTTCTACACTGTGGAGAAAGATACACAAAGGGGTATGGGCCTCTGCATGAACTGTGAGGCAGAGATCTATCTGCCCTCGGCCACTGGTCCACCTGTCACCTGTGCTTCTGACAGTCTATGACAGCTGATGATAGACAAATCATTTTAGTCTATGATCTATCAACACACTCATTCCTAAAGTTAAGTGACCAAATTATTTGGTAACAAGTCAATGTGGGGTGGGGGTGGGGGTGGGGGTGGGGTGTGAGCGAGTGTGCACACACATGCAGGTACATGTGTGCCACTGTTTCCATGTTTAAAACCTTAAAACCTCACTGTCCAGATTCAAGCACAATATAAGCAAAATAAAATGTGATTGTTAAGTATTACTCTTGGGTTCTTCTGTTGCAAAAACCTGCAACTTAAAGGGTCTATTGTAGTCGAGAAGAGTGGCATATCCTGTAATCCCCACATCTGGTAGGCTAAGGTAGGAGGGTTAAGTTCAAGGGCAATCTGAACTACATATTAAGATGCCATCTTAATATGGGGAGGAGAAGTAGCTCAGCCATTAGAAGCACTCACTGCTCTTGCTGAAGCCCCAGGTATGATTCCAGCACCTACATGACAGCTCATAACTGTCTGCAATACCAGGTTATATTTAGGACATGTATATGTATATTATATAATAAATTTGAGAGAGAGTAAGGAGTAGTATACAGGAAAGTTAGGAAAGAGAAAAGGGAAGGGAAAATGTAATTATAGTCTAATAGAAAGATAAGTAACAAATAAATAAACATACATTAAAAAGATAATATCTTTAGAAAGGGGATGGATAGGAAGGCAGGAGTCTAGGATATCCAGAGGTGAAACAGAGCTGTAAGTGATTCAGTTATAGGGGTCCTAACACTCTCTTCTGTCCTTTAAGGATAACAGTAACACACATGATACACATACATAGGTGCAGGCAAACACTCATCACAGAAAATAAAATAAATACTGTGTAAAATGTGCCTTTAAAAATAGCACTGTGGAAACTAAGCAAGTTACCATATTGAAGTTAGAGCCGTGTCTCAGAGTAAAGTTCATCTGGGAACTTTAGCTATATATTTTTTTTCTTTTTTGGAAGAGATTCAATTACAATAATATTTTGTGTAAAACTGACTTTACAAGTTCAAATATACACCAGGTGTTGGCACACGCCTTTAATCCCATTACTCAAGGCAGAGGCAAGTGGATTTCTATTCTAGGACAGCCAGGGCCACACAGAGGAACTCTGTCTCAAAAAACCACCAATAATAGTAATAATAACGACGACTTCTTTACTTAGTAGGTGTCCAAAGTTACCTAACTCTACAGTGAGTCAGTTGAATAATATGTAAACCATAATATCTTGATTACATGGTAGTAGCTATGGACACCTACCTTGATGGCCCTGGTAAGAACTAGCCTAACTAGATAGATGTTGGAAATCTATCTCACATAAGACATGAAAATTCTGTTACTTAAAGTCTTAAATTGCTCACGCTATATCAAAACAAAACAAAGTTTATATTTTAGTACCAAAGTTGACCCCCACAGAGGAAGTACAACTAGGCTATAGAGTCAAGTTAAAAGCTGAGAAATGTTTAAATGGTTCGGCAAAGGGGCAGTGAACGTGGTCAGAGGCCACTGCTTGGGCAGACCTTTCTGCTAGATAACAGCTGACAATACAGCCCTTCAGCTGCCCACATCCATGATGGCTGTTAGCATTCTGATGATGCAAAACCACTCAGCTGTCCTTCTCCTAACCTAAAACCCAAAAGTTCTGTTTAAATTCTGATATCTGTTTTGATGACTGCTCCTAAGAAGAAATCAGTATGTTATATGTGCATCTTCACTGTATCTTTAATATTTTCAGATATTAATTTATAACATGCTCAGGTTCCTAGCTCATCATTTGCAAATATATACAAAAAGAATTGCTCCAAGTTATGTATACAAATCTGATAAATGTCACTGCAACTTCTTTGACAACAGTATTAACGGGCTTCGATTTGCTTATAGTAAAAGGACACCCACTTAGGAACTTTGGCTATTTAAATGCTGAGGGTGACAAATTTCTCCCTGTGACAAACGTTAAAGTGTCAGCCAGAGGATTGACAGAAGGCATAGAGATTGGGTACATTTAACAAGGAGGACATGGAGATGTGAAGGGACAAGCACACTCTATGCTCTGTGCCTTTTTTTTTTTTTTTTGCAATAATATTGAAATGTTAAGCCATCAAGAATAAGCTCTTGCATGGCCCCTCCTATCTACAAATCAGAGATTTTCTTATGTTATGTTTTACTGTACATATTGTTTTTTTTTTTTAAGTTAGGTCTCTGAGGACATGACCTGTCTACTCCCAGCATTCACCATGTCCTTGATGAGCATTTTAATTTTATATTCCTGTAAGTAAAAATATCAATGCAAGATTCTTGAGGACTATAAAGTAACTATCTCTGAGTCAGAACAAAAATATTTTCTCTCATTACTAACACCTCACCAAAATATTTCAATGTACACACAAAAGAGGGTTAAATTTTAATATTCATTGGTTATGTTAACTACCTCTGATATAAGGAAGTATGTGTAAATTTTCTCAATATTAGACATGTGCATAAATGTTATTATCACATAATTGGGTAGTAGATAGATGTTAATAGTTTTATGATCTAAGCTGGTAAAGAAGTGAATGTTTTGTTTTTTAACACTATTTAAATATTTTTAATATATTGATTTTTCAAATGGAATGATTATTTTCACACAGAAATTGGTAAAAAAATTTTAAATTAGAAATTTGTTTTCTTTATGGCAAAAGTTTCCAAGATATAATAGGATCATATTTCTTAAGTTTATCTCAATATTAAAATTATTCATGGCTCCTTTTCCCTTACAATAAAGGCAAGTCATGAAGTAATAACATTTTTTTAATTAAATATGCTATCTACCTAAGTAAAGATTCTCCTCTCTCTCTGTTATACAGGCTACAGATGACAGTCTATGTTTCTATCCTCCCACAGGTCAGAATTCCATGTTCTGAAGGTTAGAGGACGATAAGGGGCGAGGACCTCCAAGCATGAGACACTTGAATCTATGAGTCCATTCGATCCTAATTCTTCAGGATGCCTACACTAACAATAGCCAACCTAGAGATTATAATAATCAAAACCTGCAAACTAATTTCAAAGAGAAAAAAAGTAATTGAATGTCAAATGAGTAGGTGTTTGTGTCTTTGACTATTTAGAAATATTCTACAGTGAAGATGTGTCAGAAAGTCGACTTTAACTTGTTACACAGCATGGAAAACGGACCAAGAAAATCCATCCTAAAGATAAGAAGGTGCCAGGGAAGAGGGACAAAATCATCATGAAATTATTAATTCTTTGCTTTCTTGCATTTCTTTCAACTCATTTTCCTTATCATCTTTTTGACTGGCTAACCATATCTAGCACTCCCGACACCATCTTAAACTTTACTAAAAGATTATCTTTCTTTTCCTTAAACAGCGTGAATTTCAGTGGAAAGTGGGTGTAACAGGAATCGGTGGTGCTATCCTTGAGACACACTCACACTCACACACACACACACACACACACACACACACACACACACACATTACTTAGTATTCTCTGTCTTAGTCTGCAGAGCTGCAACATCCACAGGACAAAGACATAACCACAGAAAAACAGTATTGACAACTAAAATGGTGTCAAAAATTGGGAACTACAGCGTATCTCTTTTTGTAGAACCTTTCATTTTTATCAAATTAAAACGACTCCACAATCTATTATAACCCAAAATATCACAAGGATTTATACTGTAGAAATGTCTCATAGTTTTACTGTAAATACAGAAGCCAAATGCATAAAGCCAAGGCAGTGTCAGATCTATACATGAAACGCAAGGTATTTCAAAATGAAAGCTATTTGTTGCCTTTAAATTTCACAGAATTAACATTGAGACATTTCCCAAATCCTAGCAAACGTACATATCTATACTAAGATGCCATTCATGTAGGCAGTTCACGGGAAGCAGATGTACGGACAACCACAGAGATTAGCTAGTAAATAGTCAGTTATTCTCTAATATCATAGAGCACACACCCCGCACCCCGTCTCTGACAGTAAGAGAATAATCAACCTGCTCGAGCTGGAATCAGATTCATTTTCCTCTTCACTAGTGCCATCGTCCACTTCTGGTCTCTCCAGCCAGTGTGCACCAGCACAGCCTTCTGCTGTAAACTCAAATGCAGGGACATCTGAGGTGGATGCCATTGGCCAAGAAGGTGAATTCTGAAAATCCAGTTGGCTGGACCTTCGGTAACCAATGGAAGCCAAAGGCAATTGTAGGTTACACGGATCTAAAAACTTTCTCCCACCGTTTGCTCCGGTCTGTCCTCGGTTCCAAAATTCTCCCTGCTGGCTGTCAACTGAAGAATTAGACGATGCTTGATGGCCAAACCACCTCCACCTGATTTTCAAAATCTGTTTCACGTCAAACTCTTTGCGAGAACCAGACATCCTCAGAGAAACCGAGTGATTGTCTAGGCAACGGGCAAAAAGCACGGCGCACAGATCTGTGCATCCAACCAAGACAAGAGAAGTATATTCCCTGCTGTACCCAAAAAATAGCTTTAAAAGAAAACAAATCGTTCAAATATATATCTCCATTTACTTTCATCCCAATATATCAGACTAGGAAGAACAAAGGGTAATGAATAAAGATGAACGCGGTGGAACACTCCGCTTGATCAGAGCAAACTCTGATCCACCTATCCTGAAGCAGCCCCAGCACTTTCCCTGCTCCCCTTCCCATCCAGACCCTGGGCTCGCACAAACACTGACAGCATTCATTAAAGTCCTTTCAAATGCAGAACACCACCCCCTTCTCTGAACCACAAATGACAGAGACTGAGAGCAGAATCCCGGCTGCAGAATCGAATCGCAGCTTTTATTGCTCGGTGCATTAACTCTTTTATGGCTGAAACAAGAGCCCTTAACCCAGAGCCTTTCCTTTGTACTTAAAAACCACTTTCCACCAGCAGTGGTTCCTGCTTTCAAACCAAGTTCCTGGGTGAGATATCACAGAACAAGTTTTTAAAAAAGCATTTTAAATGAGATTTGAGGATTCTTGAGCTGTGTTGGGTGGGGATGAGGAGGAGGTTCTAAGCTGGGGCTCTGGACTGGTGGCCACTATCCTCCTGTCTCCTCCCTCTCCTCCCAGGATGCACAGTGACATCCTTTGATAAGAGTTCATTTGAACAAGGAATAATGACAAAAACTAGATGAAAAAAGTTTGAAAACTACAATGGATCAAAATATGTCAGTACTTACTCTTTAAAAGAGATACCCTGACACCAATATCACTCACTCTAATTCTAACAGGGCTGCTTCCTCCAGTTTAACACGGAGATTTCCTATTGGAGAGGGATGGTAGGGCTCAAGGCTTAAGATTCCTTAGCTGCAGAGAGCACTGGACTGTGGTCTCTGTGGCCAACGAGACAGAGCAGTGCTGTGGACATGCTCACTGCAAATTGATAAGGAGAAAAAAATTAAAATTTAAAATACTAAATAGTTACTTTGAGTATTTTAGTAAGCGTGGTGGAAGGCAGGAATATACACATACTAATGTCTAACCTCCAAAATGAGTAAATACAGTTACTGAAGTGAATAAAAGCACTGATTAGTCAAAATATAAAATATTATAATATTGTAATATTAAGAATTTGTGATTTAAAAGTGCAGAACAAAATTTAGATATTCAGTACTGAGCCCCCTGTCAATTAATTTCACATAAAGCTGTTTTGACATTGGCTGAAAAGTCTGTTTTGGAGACTTTTGGCATAAAAATACCACGAGGCTTGTAGCTTAACCTCATGTGGCCCCTAGAACTAAAAACTGTTCAGAAAAACAGAATAAGAAGCATGAAAAGCCACAGAGCTCTGTACTGCGCACTGTGGGGAAACCTCCAATCAGTTCCATTAGCTCCTGGGTAGGAATGGTTTAGGCTGAATGGCACTGGATTTACATAAGCTGGAATGTCAAAAGCAGGGAATGAACACTGACAAGGAGAGGGTCAGCCAGCTAGCCATACCTGCTTAACTTAAGAACAGGAGAAAGTTAGGTGAAGGAAGGAGACAAAACGTCCTGAGCACAACATCAAGGTGACACCTAGAAGGGTGCCTAGGAGAGCGACGCTTTGGAGAATTAGTGTGGTGGGAGCACATAAATGGTGAAGAGACACCCCTGACTCTGCTCTCACCTAGGTCAGACAACTATTACATCACTGAGTCCATATGATGTCACACCCTCTTTTACAAGGCTGTTTGAGTTCCAGTTCCCCTGGCTGTAAACCCTACTCCTCTCTCAAGGTTGTACATCTTGAGAACACTGTCACACTTACAAACAACTCCTCCATTTCTCTGTGCTTGTGGCTCCTGATGCGGGCGGCAAATCTTCCTGACAGAAGTTTCTGCACACTGGAGATGGAGCTGTCAGCGGCTGGGATGACCAGGAGAGTGCTGCAAGCCTTGAGAGGACGGGTGCCAAAGATGACATCTTGGCAAAGCACAGTATACACTGCCACAGTGGGGAATGTCACAGCAATGGTGCATATGGACTTTACATTCAATTCATTCAAGAAGAGCCTGCCAACTACTTCTACACAAAGGACGCAAAGGAGAGATCACTGACATCTTAGAGCTCTCAAAGATGTTTTTAAACTTATATGCTGACAAAGGAAAGGATCTTGAACTATTAAAAAAAGAACTATTTGTATGTCATGTGTGGTGCACATGTGCATGCCAGAGCTAAACAGCAGGTGTCTCCCTCTGTCATGCTCTCCATTACTGACTAAGACAGGGTCTCTCACTGACCCAGCTAGCTGGCTGGCCAGGGAGCTCTTGGGATCTGTGCCCGTCCTCCTGCCCAGTGCCACGGTTACAGGTATAAGGCCTACAGGCATGCTCAGCATTTCACATGGGTGCTGGGATCCCAACTAAGTCCTTGGGCTTCCCAAGCAAGCACTCCTACCACTGAGCCATCTCGCCACAAAATAAATTTTAATAAATATGATTTTATATATGTGTGATTTTAAATTGAATTGAACCAATGTGAGAACACTGGCCAGTGCTCTGATTGTTATCTTATCTGGTGAGTCATTGAAACCTGAACGCAACAGTGGCTTTCAGGAAGGACCACTGAGACATGAGCCATTCATTTCTCAAAAGTAATTCTCCATCAGGAGGAAGTCAGACTTAAGGAGCCATGGATGTTAAACTATAAGGTCATACCCCTACTGCTAAAAGGATTCAAAGGACCTTTTCTCAGAAAATTGGGCTATACATTGAATGTATACCTGCTTACAATAGTAGCTGTTCTGAGCAGGCTATCAGACAGGCTCCACAGTTTGAAAGGAACACTGGGATCGGGTTGCAGAAGGACAAACAGCAGCAGTTAACTGCTGCCATTGTGACCAGGATTTAATTCACCCCTCTCTCACTCATAATGCCACTTTCACACATTTATAAGAATTTTGATTATTGCTAGAAGAAAGATCATACTGTCTATACAATTTGAACATTTTTTTTTCTTTTTGAGAATATTTTAAGTTATGTGTATGTGTATGTGATTGGATGCACATTTGCGTGCAGGTGCCCTCAGAGGCCAAAGTTTCAGATGTTGTGAACCACGACCCTACCTGGATCTGGGAACTGAACTTAGTCCTCTGGAAGGGAACAACAAATGCTCTTAACCACTAAGCCATCTCTCTAGCTCTGCATGTTGCTTTGCTTATATAATTTCATACACACATGGGGATACTAACTAATAAACCTCTTAAACAGTTTCATGACATTTCATAGTTGTAAAACAGTTCATTACGCTCTCTGAGGTGTGCATGGTGGCTCAGACTGTACATTTCAGAACTAAGGAGGCTGAAACAGGATCATTGCCAAGAGTCTGAGGCCAGTCTAGGTCACATCTCAAGTTCTAAGCCAGGCTTGTCTATTTTGTGAGACTGTGTCTCACACCAGACCAGACCAGACCAGTCCAGACCAAATCAGACCAGACCAGACCAGATCAAACCAAACCAAACCAAACCAAACCAGACCAGACCAAACCAAACCAAACCTAACCAACAGCACCCATCTTGCAAATAATAGTCTTTGAGTTGTTTTCAAGTTTTTGTTTGCTACTAAGGGCAGCCAACGCTGAAGTAAGTATCTTGGGAGGCACTTATGTTGACACAGCTAGTTCCCAGGAGAATTGCTGCACCGAAGGTACACGCATTTCAAATTTGAGTAGTTTAACTTTCCTCAAATCCACATTTCAACAGAAAAGAACTACCCTCCTCTCACCTCCTTCCGCAGGCCTGACACTGGCAATGAGACTGTAATTCTTTTGGCTCTAGATGACGTCTGGCCTTGAGCACATTTTTATAGGCCCATTGACCGTTTCTGAACTGGCTATACCTATTCTTTTCCTAGGTCATTTGTCTTTGTTTTACCATCAAGTAGAGACTTGCTCTATATTATACATTTTTAGAAGGTATTGGTCTTGTTTTAGATTTTTTTCTAGTCAATTTCCAGATGAACAGCAACTAGCTTTTGTACCTTTAGAGGCATGCTAGAGTAACAAGAGTTTAAATCACAAGTAGAAAGCACAACGTATTTTCATGACAGGAACCAACCATGTAATTTTCACTAAGGTCCAGGGACAATGACAAACAGTTCATGCTTCTTCCCAAAGGGAGACACAACCTTTGGCATAGGCTCCTTTTCTCAAACATATTCCTCTGTTCATTAGTGTCCTAAAATTAATTCATAGACTAGGGCTGGAAGTTTAGCACATGTGAAGGTTCAATTTCTCCCACTGCCTCCAAGAACAGTCAGTTGTCTGAGCCACTTGATGAATATATGAACTATGATATTCCAAACACACATACATATACATACTATATATAAAATGTGCATATGCAATATATGTTACATACATACATATGTATGTGTGTGTATGTAAAATCCATTCTGTTGGTGACAAGACCATTGAGTTGTTCCTGGTTTTAAACGTTTGTCAATACTGCTGCTATGTACACTCTTGTATATCATCACAGTTGTGTGGTTATCTGGGGGCTATTACATTATGGAAACACATGTGCTCCACTCTGACCTTTACCATCAGTTTACACTCCTAAAGCAGTGCCTGAAAACTCCCTCTATCCAGCTGACACTGGCAATATTAGTCTTTTTTTTTTTTTTAAGATTTATTTTGTTTGTAATTGTGTGATTATGTATGTGCATGCAGTGTTTGCAGAGAACAGAAGAGGGTGTCAGATTCCTTGGAGCTGGAGTTAAGGTGCTGGTAAGAAGCCTGTTGTGGGTCCTGGGAATTGAACTCAGGTTCTCTAAAGAGCACTGCACACAGGTTACCCCTGAGCCACATCTCCAGCCCACTAGTCCTTTTACTCTTGGTCTTTTTTTGTGGGGTATATAGAGTTTTGTTTTTACATTACATTTGATTATGAATGACAGTGAGTGGCTTTTCATTTTAATTCATTTTTCAGATATCAAAATGGATATTTAAGGCCTCTTCCTCTGTATCCTTCCCATCTTAGTTCATCTCCCCTCTTTGTGGAAGCTCTTACATCTCTCAGACTCCCTTTATGATAGACTGAGCACTACTGTTACTAAGCCATGAAAATCAGCATTTGTTTGTTTACGAGACAGGGTCTCACTATGCAGCCCTGGATGACTAGGAACTCAATATGTAGAGCAGGCTGGCTTCTAACTCCCTGAGCTCCACATCCCCCTTAGTGCTGGGATTAAAGGTGTGCACCACCATGCCCAGCTGGCAAGCATTTCTGTGAATAATACTTTTGTTTCTGACCCATTGGCTTTTACTCCACAACATAAGACTGTTTCAACCAAACATTCAGGTCTGGAGAGAAGCACTCACTAGGCTGGAGGAAGGGCTCAGGAGTTGAATACTGGTTGGGCATATAGAAGACACTGGGTTTAATCACAAGGACTTTCCCCGATACACCTTAGCATTGAATGATCAGAATGGGCTTCACTAATTAATCTATGTGTGTAATTTCAATCCCTTAAGCCCCATCCCCCAACTTTCCTACTTCATCCAAGGCGCTCACTACTGTCTGGCATTGCTCTTTGTTTATAGTCTATGACCACACTAAGGTAACTCCCAGAAGAACTTTGTGTGTGGATTCATCACTGTGGCCCAAGCACTTGGCAAGGAATCCTGCTGATAAACACATCTCCAGTGAATGAACCCAGCAAGCACAACAGAAGCATGTGTCTAAGCTGCATATTTCAACTCTAAGGTAAATCAACAACCTATTATTTTAAAAATATGAGAGAAACATTTACCTTTGATGACAAAATCTTTTATTAAAGACTGTTTCAACTTTCGGGGGAAGTCACAACATGACGTTATAAAAATGTCTTTTTTCCTATTTCATTATTGAGGTATTACACTTTCGTCAAACGGATCAAACTTTGTACCTCTTTTTACCTCAATAGCTTTGCTTTCCTGCAAGTGAAACTTGAGGTACTGACATTGGTATATTGTTTAAAACAGATAATGAGTCTATTATGAATACATTTTTCAAAAAGTAATTAAGGACCTGTCTGAAACATCTGCTTTAAATCTGCTCAACTGCCAGACTGTGAGTTTCTGGCTCTACCCAGTATTACAATGAAAGCAAGAATGTGTCATTAAGACAGAGAGCGGTGACCACACTTGGAGGGGTGGCTTTTGGAAGCTCTGAATCTGGGTCTCCCATGCCCAGGCTTTAGATGTGGAATAGAGTTTCTGTGTTCTTTTCTCATCTTCGTTGTCTTGTTTTTAGCTCTGGTTTGAGCCAATCATTTAAATCACTAATATTTGGTCACTAGCTTACACAGTAAATCATTATCATAAAAATCTCATGACAAACAGTCAACTAACCTGATTCCTTGGGGGCTCCCAGAGATTGAACCATCAATCAAAGAGCATGATGGGCCTAGGCCCCCTACACATATGTAAGAGATGTGTAGTTTCGTCTTCATGTGGGTCCCCCAACAACTGAACAGCGACTGACCCTGACTCTGTTGCCTGCCCGTGGATCCTGTCCCCCTAACTGGGCTGTCTTGTCTGGCCTCAGTGGGAAAAGATGTGCCTAGACCTGCAATGACTTGAGGTGCCAGGGTGGGTTGATGGGGGGCACCCCATTCTCAGAGATGAAGGGGAGGAGAGATGGGGGGCGGGGAGCTGCAATTGGGATGTAAAGTGAATTAATAAGCAAGCAAATAAATAAATGGGAAAAAGTCAAGTGGAAGGTGATCTCACATGAATGGCTTAGTGAACACTGACTAATCAAAGAATGGGTCCTGCAGCTGGGTAAGGACTAGGATCTAAGGTGATGATTTAGAGACAGACCTCAAGATGATTTTGAGAATGGTGAAAATGGTTTTTAGAGGGAAGATGCAGTGAGCACAGAAAACAGACCATGACAATGTGAGAAGCAGTTTAAACTCGGGAGCAAACAACAAGATTTGAAAGGGAGATGAATGTTAAAAATATAGCATTATAGAGACTGGCTTAGGATGTTTGTGGCTAATCAAAAGGAAGTTAAAAAAAAATCAGTATTTTCAGGCCTGCATGGTTAGGAAAAAGGATGTCGAAGACAAGGAAACTGGGAGGCAGATTTGGAAGGGCCAAGTGTTGCTTATTTTAATTATACATGTAGCAATGCATCAGCCAGGTTCTCTAAAGAATCAGAACTGATAAAATGAATATACACATATTAAAGGGGATTCATTAAAGCTTGCAGAATGTGATCTGGAAAGACTGAGAACCTGGGACTTATTCAGTCTACAAGGTTGGATGTCTCAGCAGTCTCAGTCTGGTGCTGGAGTCCGGGAGAGCTGCTGGTCTTCAAGCTATGCTGGAATCCAGAAATAGGCTCTAATGTCAGTGAAGAAATACCAGAGCAAAGGGACAGACAGACTTGCCAGCAAAAGTGATGGCAAATACTCCCAAAGCAAACGTACTTTCGCCTATGTCCGTTTATCTAGGCTGCTCTTCTGGCTTCAGAAAATCTGATCAAGAAAATCTTTCACAGCTGTGCTCAGAAGCCTGCCTTTTAGTTGATTCCTTATATAGGCAAGTTGACAACCAAGATTAGCAATCACAAGTCTACCACTTGCCAAGTTGACACAAATCACATCTTATGCCATGATAAATTTCCAATGAAAACAGTAACAGGTCCTAATTTTGCCTAACATGATATGGTGATCCCACGAACAACTGCAAAGGCAGCATGTGCTTTAGAACAGGTAGCAAAGTCCCTTGAAGAATGCTAAGTCTTTCAGTCTCTTAAAACTTAAATACGGCAGCCAGGCATAGCGACACACCTTCAATTCCAGCACTCAGGAAACAGACAGGTCTCTGTGAGTTTCAGTCCAGCTTGGTTTACAGTGAGTTCCAGGATAGCCAGGGTTACATAGTGAGACCCTGTCTCTAGACAACAACAACAAAACCCTCTTAAATATGATAATATAGACTTAAAACATTTAACCACTGATATTTTCTCGATTGATGTTACATTATATAATAGAGGGGGAAAAAAAGAAATAGAGAAAAACACAAATTTTGTCTTAATATATGCATATATTCACAAATGTGTTTTAACAACAAATAGAACAGTCTCCTGTCAGTTATAGCTCATTGCTGCTGGCCTTAGCTGGTATCATAACTACCTTCCTCTGCTGCCTGTTCTGGTTTCACTTCCTCCACCCTTCGTCTCAGCAGGTCTTGGCTCCTTCTCTGGAGAACAGAACAATGCCTTCATTCTGGTAGGATCCCTTTGCTGTTCTGCATGGGTTGCGTTGTAGTTTCCCACTGACTTTAATCACAGGAAATGGTAGCACAAGAGACACCCTAAAGGATCTCCTATACTTCAGACACATCTTCCTTGCTTCAGTCACCTCCCCTAACACTACTTACTCCTTTCTTAGCCTGTTGGCTTCCAGCATCAGAAGCTCAGAAGTGGAGGTGGGGGAGGGGGTGTTAGTTTCCTGTGCAATGGAATGTTTGTTTTACCTTCAGGAAGAAGTGCTCACTGTCTAGAAACCACAAGCTCTAGGCCAGCAGAAATTAAGGTCACTGGAACAGGAAACAAAATTTTCCCTGGTAGTCACTAGGGCTGATAGTGAGCAGACCCATCCTTATTCTCATGCCTTGGTCCCAGGACCTGTGAATTCTGGCTATGAGAGAAACTGTACCATATATCACACGCGGATTCAGAACATATACTATCTTTTGGAGAACCATGCTTCAGCCTGCCAGGTTGCTGCCACCTCATTGCCCCTGTAAGTGAGTCATTAAAGGGTCATTCTGCCATTCTACCAAGGCAACTTTTTTAGGGTGGTAGGGAACATGGTAGGTCCAGGGGATTCCATGAGCATGGGCCTACTGTCACACTTCTCTGGCTGTGGTCAGAAGTGATGCTATGTGGAATGCTAGGATAGTAGATAAAGCATTCTCTAAGTCCATAGATGGTGGTTTTGGCAGAGGCATTACATGCAGGAAAGGCAAATCCATAACCAGAATAAGCATCTATTCCAGGAAGGACTAAACATTGCCCTTCCCACAAAAGTTGTTCAATGTAGTAACCTTGCCAGTAGGTTGCAGGCTGGTCATCCTGGGGAATGGTGACAAAGGGGCGCAGTGTTGGCCTCTGCTGCTGGTATATCTGGTACTCAAGAGCAGCTAGCGCCAAGTCAGCTTCGGTGAGCAGAAGCCCATGTTGCTGAGCCCATGTTTAACCTTCTGATTGGTGCCTGTGCATTGTACAGAGCCAGCCGAGCCCTTGTCTTCTCTCCTTAGTTAACCACGGTAGGGCACATCCCATGAGGCCATAGGTGCATTCTTGGGAGCGGAGGCATTGTATCAGGAGTAGAAGAGACATTTAGGAAGCTGCTTCATGTAGCCTGCTGGTGCCCTCAGGACCCACCTTGGCCCAGTCATGTATGTCACTTCCATTTGATGATGCGTTGTTGCTGAACACGCCCTACTTTATGGCTTGGTGGGTCAGATAATCCCTAGCTCATGGTGGACAGCTTAGGCCTCATTGTCAAAGGCTGTCTCTACTGAGGCTTAATAGCTGGCTAAGAGCTGACCCTCAAATGGTTCGTTCCCTTTAGCAGATGGCGCGGAAGCTTTGCCCCAGAATCCCAAGGGTCTCTGTTTTGATTCACCTAGAGGGGCTTGCCGGTGGCTCTGAACAGCATCCCTATCTGCCTCTGACACGTCAGGTCCCACTAGGTCTCTTGCATGGAGCAGTCTGTACAACAGCCTGGACCTGCTTTAGAGTCTTTTCCTGTTCCCAGCACCACCCATGGCGAGCACCCATGGTGTGTGCTGCCTCCAGAATCCAAAGAGACCCACTGAACACTGTACTGCCGTCTTGGCAGTGGGAGGGGCCGAGTTTAACGACTTATCTTTCACCTTAGAAGGAACATGTCTTCATACCTCATGGCACTGACCTTCTAGAAAGTTGACAGAGGTGGAAGCTCCTGAATTTTGGTTGGGTTTCTCTCCCATCCTCGAATGCACAAATGCACAAGTCTAAAGTGGTCGCTACCTCCTGTTCACTTGGTACAATCAGCATATCATCATCAGTTATGTAGTACACCTGTGTGATACTTTTATGGAAGAGACAAACAATCCGGATCTCTCTGAACTAAGCTAGGACACAGAGATGGAGAATTAATATATCCTTGAGGTACAGTGGTCCAGGTATACTGCTGGCCTTGCCAGCTGAAAGCGAAATGGTTTCTAGTGGTCCTTAAGGACAGGTACCAAGAAAGAAGGCATTTGCTAGATCAGTAGCTGCACTCCAGGGAGTGGAACGTGGTGTTTTGAATAAGAAATGTCCCCTCCGATCTCAGACCTTTGAACACTTGGTCCCCAGATGGAGGGACTGTTTGGGGATGTTTATGCGGAGCAGTCTTGCTAGAGGAAGTACATCACTGGACTTGAGCTTTAGATTAAAAGGCCTGAATCATTTCTGGTTCACTTCCTCGGCTTCTCGCCTGTGGTCCAAGTTGTGAGTTCTCAGCTTTCTGTTTCTGCCTGACGCTTGGCGCCACGCCTCCCTGCCATGATAAATCCCTATTCCTCTGGAACCATAAACCCAAAAAGATTTGTCATGGTATTCTATCACAGCAAAGAACAGTAACTAATACAACAACCAAATGGGTACGTATTATAGGGATCTATAGGAGAACCTAGCTTATCTTTAAAGATTAACTGATTTAAGAAATAAAAGCTTCATGCGTACTTTTTGTTTTGCTGCAGGGGTAAAACTGAACCCAGGGCCTTGCACACACCAGGCAGATCTTCTGCACCCCCAGCCCTTGGTTTTTGACAAAACACCTTACCATGAACTTCAAAGTGCCCTTTAACTTTCTGTGTAGCCTAAGGAGGCCTTAAACTCACAATTGTCCTCCTCCTTCTTACTCTCGTGTGCTGGAATTACAGGCCTGTGTCCAGATACCTTTGAAACCCCAAATTAAGATTGATATTACAGTGATAAATCACCCTGTTAAAAATAATTGGGGGATATTTCTCATTTAATCAGTAAATAAAAAATTAAAATAAATATGAACTTTAGTTCTAAGGGATTTGGTTTTATAAGCTCCCTGGCACATCAAAAGCTCAGCAGTTAAGAGCCCTGAGAGAGACTGATGAACAAAGTGTGGCTTCATGGTTAGACCCATCTAATGAGGGATTTACCCAAATAAAAGCACTGTAACACATAACTGTAAGGTTAGGGTGAAAATGAAAGTGAAAGAAACTTTAACCTTAAAACTAAATTATGCCCTCATGCCATATGATGCTGTCATATCCCATAATAGTTGCTCAATTACCAAAATTGCTTATTTAATTCATTTTCTATGACGATGACAGAAAGGATTATAGCTTTCAAAGCATCTATAATTCAGGAGCTGGTATTTAATTAAAAAGTTGCAGTACAAGGGATGGAGAAATGGCTCAGTGGTTTAGAGCACTCAGTGCTCTTCTAGAGGACCTGGGTTCAGTTCACAATGGCTCACTACCTCTGTCTGTAACTCCAGTTCCAGTGACCCAATGCTTTCTTCTGGCCTCGTTAGGCATCAGGCTTTCAGTGTGGTACACATACATGTGTGCATGCAAAACGCCGACACACATAAAAATAAATGCATGGCAAAGAATCGCAGAACAGTAGGATGAAGACACTCAAGGCATGCAGGAATAAGCTAAGACAGTGGCTGAGGTCAGCGGTAGACTCCTGTGTCAACCTGAAGCCCTTAGTAGAGGGCAAGCTCCCTTACCAGGTGAAGCTGATGGCTAATGCTTGAAATGAAAACGTCAGCTATCATAAAGCTACATCTATGTGCCATTAATGACATCGTCTTAATTTGAATGTGTAAATGCACACTCAGTCACTAGTCTTTTTGAATAGAACTAATGCCCTGCATTCAATATTCATCTCCTACTGAGAGTGGTCTTATTGCATAAGCCGTACATGATCTATTATGTATGATTTTTACTTATGGTTTGTATAATGGAGAACTTAAAAGCATTTCTGAAAGAATATGAATACAGAGCAACCTGGTCATTATGAAAAAAAATCTCATGTCAGACAATAAATTAAACTCAATGCTTCCTTAATGGAGACAATACACTTAGTGATGTGGTCGTCCATTTGTATTCTTGTCTGAGCCCCTTATTCTTTTGACCAGGCAGCTGGTTCATGGTCTTTGACAGGAACAACTTGGGGCTTTGATGACTTTTCTCTTCATCATTTATAATTATGTAGCCTTCATTAAATTTGACAGCAAACTTCAAACAGCTCATTTATACTGAAACATTTCAAAGCACTCAACTTAATTTTTTTATGGAATTCTCTTTACAGTCATTAATTTAGATGTTTACTGATTTTACCATTACTCTAACTTTGCAGCTACTAAAGACAAGCTTGTGAATGAACACAGTCAACTTTCAGCTCAAGTGTGTACCCAACTGTACAGCTTGGGGAGAAGGGAGCAGCCATGGAGGCCTGGTGATCCCTGGGCCCTCAGGATCCACACACACATCTCCTAGAGGATATTAGGTTGAAGCAGGAAAGTCAGCTCAGAAGGAGCTGATTGGGAGTTCTGTTGTTATTTTCTGACATTATCACTTAATGATAGACAGAGCCTGGGTCGATAGCTAAACCAGTCACTTTGAGCAACTCACCCCCTTGTTTCTTAGTGTGACTACAACTGTCTCCTAAGCACCTATAAGTGTGTGTGTGGGTAAGATGTGACCTGTCGTAACACCTAGAGAGCAGGCATCCCCTTCCCACCTACAGACGCAGCTGCTCAAGTGAGGCTGATGAGTAGAGCATTCTATGCTTTGTATTTCAAGTGGATTATGCTGCCACTTGCTTTGAAAACAGTGTCACTTGCTTCTCACAGCTACTCTATGGGCAGGTAGTTATAGACCCTACCATGTAATCAGTCCTTGGCTACTTTGTGGGGCTCTTCTTTCTTCCAGCCTTCTCTGCCCCTTTTCTTCTACCCTTTCAATCCCCCAAGACTAGATAGGAGAGAAAAAACAGCTAGAGGGAAAAGGGTCATCGTTATCATTAGACCACTCCCTGTGAGTATGCGTTACATGAGGCAAGTGTGATCTCTACTGTCAGGATATCTACTTTCTTCTTGTTTTTCCTTTATGCACAACTACTTAATAAACCACAACTAACCTCTCAGGGCCCTATTTATATACCCTCGGAAAAAGTCCCCAGAATCCCAAACATCACACAATCAGAGAAACTATCTGCAGCTGGCGAAACATGCAGCCCCTTGAAGAGCACGAGGCAAATCATAGTCAACTGCTGTGGACAATCTGGAGCAGCCCCATACCCCACACCTGGGATTAAAATGAAAACTATTCCCATAGTGTTTCAATGTTTTTAAAAGAAACCGAAGTTGTCAGTACACCACTGTACCAAAGATGGGGCAGATTCAGAGTATGGTTCAAGCTCTGTGTGCAGCAGAGGACACTAAACTGAGCTGAAATTGTTTGCCAGTGCGATCAGGTCAAACTATCAGTAAACAAGGCAGTATGGCCCTGGCTGCCCAGGCCTTGCTTTGTAGACCAGGCTGGTCTTGAATTCACCAAGATCTGCTTGCTTCTGCCTCCCAAGTGCTGGACTAAAAGCTTGTGCTGCCACAGCTGGCCTTTGTCCAAGTTTTTAAAGCAGAGGGAGGAGAGAGAGAGAGAGAGAGAGAGAGAGAGAGAGAGAGAGAGAGAGAGAGACTAGTTTTCAACTGCTTGAAGAATGTATCACTTCTTAGACAAAAATATTATGCAATTCCTCACAGTTGCTATTAAACAGGAAATGGCACTAAGGTCCAGACACAAGTCCTCACTTTCTGTTACCGTCTTTCTCCCAGTTTTTGGCGTTTGCCTATGAAACAAAGTGTTGACCCATACATCAGACTAGTCTCCATTATCTGTCTGTCCTAATGTCTGGTAGGAAAACAAGGAACAACTAACTCAGAGCCGGCTGTTATGTACCCCACTCCCTTTTAAACTCGTCTAGAAAAAAAAAAATCACAGCTGATACTATAATAACTGCTTGATTATAACAAAATATTTGGTTTTGAAAATACCCTTTTAAGGCAAGTGTGGTGACTCCTGCCTGTAATACCAGCAGTTGAGAGGCTGAGGCAGGAGGATCCAGGTCAGTCTGTGCTTTGTCACCTAATGAATTTCAGATCAGCCAGGGCTACAGAGTGAGATCCTATTTCAGAGGGCGGAACAAGCCTGTCAGACGAGCGTGGTGGTGCACTCCTTTAATCCCAGCACTCTGGAGGCAGAGGCAGGTGGATCTCTGTGAGTCTGAGGGCAGACTGGTCTACAGAGTGAATTTCAGGCATCCAGAACCACACGGTGAGACAAGCAATCTAGCAGATGAAAAATAGTCTTTTATGGCTGGAGGTGTAGCTAAGAACATGTGAGACCCTGGGTTCAGGTTTCAGCATTTGGAGAAGAAATCAGAAGAGTCCTTTGTCTGGGTAGCTGGTGAACAGAATGGGTTTCCTTGGTGCACACTTCTCTTAGTTTGCGCATAGACACATTTGCAGGGCACAAGGATGGAAGCTGAGAGGCCACATAGATGGAGAGAAGCCATGGCTAACTTCTTGCCTGATCCATGATTTGGCAAATGTGCTGTGACACCCAAATGTCTTTTGCATCATAAAAAGCAACAGCGTGAGTAACTGTGATTTTGTCTTTTACTGACCTGAACCCTTGAAACTTTACAGCAATGGAGATGAAAAAGGTAATCAATCAATCAGTACACTTCAGGCACAAACACAACCAAAGTTGTCTGCGGTCTCTGAACACATAACGGGAAATCACAGACAGACTTGAGCTGACGCGCAGGATCAATCAGGTTTTCCAAGTGCTTATGTTCTTATGTTAGAACAGCATACAGCTGGTAAGGAAATGGGAATAAAGAATAATTTAAGCAACAGAGGGGAGACAAATGTGATGACACAGGGAGAGACAGGGAGAGACAGAGAGAATGAGTGTGAGTTAGAACATGAATGTGAGGATAGGAATGAACCAACAGAGCCCTCACCTAGAAAGCACGAAGTCCTGGGTTTGATCTTCATCCATCCATTCATTCATTTATTAATTTATAGACAGCCCTGGTTGTCCTAGACTTGCTTTGTAGACCAGGCTGGCCTAGAATTCATCAAGATCCTTCTGCTTCTGCCTCCCAAGTGCTGGGACAAAAGACTTACACTGCCGTGCCCAGCCTTAGTCCATTTTTTTTTTTAGGGAGAGGGAGAGGGAAAGGGAAAGGGAGAGGGAGAGGGAGAGGGAGAGGGAGAGGGAGAGGATCTAGTCCTCAAATGTTCATAATCACTAATGAGTTCGTTACTACAAATGTTAACTAAGCCAATGTCATTCAACAACTCCCTGGCTTGCCCTAACATGAAACTTAAAAGAATAGCAATTAAAAAAAAACAAACCCCACCAAAAAGCTGTTTTATAGTTCCAACTAAAAGCACAATTGGACAAGGGAGTGAATGAAATGGCAGATCAATGGACATCAGCAGTGACTAGAGTCTCTCAGGGTTAAATGTATCTTAGGCTAAACTCAAGGTTCTTAAGAGGCCCTTCATCTGAGTGCTGGTGGCCCACACCTTTAATCTCATCACTTGGGAGACAGAGACAGGTTGATCTCTGAGCTTGAGGCCAGCCTGGTCTATAAAGTGAGTTCCAGGACACAGAGAAACACTGTTTCAAAAATACAAGAGTCCCTTCAGGGTGGTCTTCTCAACCTCAAATGGGGCCTGGGGGGTGACAAGAAATAACTTGGACTAGCTAGTGAATGTAATCACAATACAGTGTATTTATGCACAAAACTGTCAAAAATACTTAAAACTATCTAAAATAAAACCAACATTTGAAAATACAATGAATTAAAAAATAAGCTGGGTCTAGCCTCTTTGATGGACTGCTGAGACTTTCCATAATTTTAATATCCTGTAAAGTGCAGAATTGATTAGCCCTTCTTTCTACAAATAACAGGAACAAATGAAGTAACCATTCTCCAACCTCTCCTCTCTAGTCGTCACAGGGCAATCAAACCTTCTAAAGGACGATTCTTGACTACACCATAATAGCTAAAATTTTCATTCATTTTCAGTCTCCTACTAGGTCATAAAAGCCAAATTGTTGGGCATGGAATCCAGAGTTTTGAATGCCTTAGTAGTCCTGCCTGCCCTACCAACGTCATATCTTACTCTCTATTCATCCATTTCATACTCCATCTATAATTAAAAACAAACACATAGATCAAATCAAGGAACACAAATACTATTGAATACTTCCAAATGAGCGGATACACTCACTATGGACATTTGAGTTAGCAAACCTTTTCCCTTGTGCATTTAAAGTTAACTCTCTTCGCTCTGTGCCCCAGCAATGGCCATCTGTAGAATTAGGAATGTTATCTACATTCAAGGTGACATTACTCCAGGTAAGGATGACTTTCCAGGTTACTCAGTTTGCATTTGGATTCATATAAAGAAACCCTAGCTTTGGAGGGCTCTTATGATAATTCATATCCTTTCCATGATCCTGGAAGCTAAGTTTAGGGAGCTGTAAGAGACTTCACGTGTTGAGGGACATGGAGTTTTATAGCTAGTGGCTTCGGTGCCCACCTAGTTGAGCCTCTTTTGAGATATTACTCAGATGGTACAAGCTGCTTGTACGGCCTTCTGTGAAGATCACTTCTACCAATCGGGAACACCAACACAGCCCCGCTGACAAGCTGCCGTCACTGTAGGACTGTCTTCTGAACAAAGAAGCTTCTGGAAGTTTCCTGAATCTCACTGTCTAGGTGAGTCCACACCCATCCTGCATTTACACAGCAACAAATGTGTAAGGACATTTCAGAGACTCTAGATCGTCTGCAATCTGAACCCAAGACCCTCCTTTAACTTTTACCCCTGATGGGTCTTACCGGTCACGCACAGCTAGTTATGCCTATTCATATAGATGAGGTCTCACTGTGAGCCCTGGCTGATCTGGAACTTGCTCCTTAGCTCAGGCTGGCTCCGTCAAACCTGCTTTGATCCTTCTGCTTCTGCCTTCTAAGTGCTGGGATTACAACTATGCACCACCATACTCAGTTCCTACAACAAACACAGCTTTTTCTCACGTTTTTCTGGTAATCTGCTCTTCCAGATACCGTATACACCCACCCCTTAGCTGCCTACTGAGGTGCAGCTACGGATAGCTTTTGTCTGGGAAGACATTGCTGGAGAAGATGAGCACACAATGATAATAGAGAATGCAAGGTTGCTGGGATTAAAAATGAAGTCGGTGAAGAAATGTAACAACAGGATGTTAAAATCTAAAATGTCCACACAGAAGCTGTCCTGGAGAGCAGTCTGTTTGGTAGGAAAATGCTGAACTAGTAGCATGGACTTTCTTTCTGCAGTAATAGCTTTGAGGTGAAGCCAGGGAGTCTTGAGTAAGGATTGAAGGACATGAAGGTAAGAGGTGGACAATTCAGTCACCTATATCTTAGGAGAGGAAGAAGAAATGAATGAAAGGAACAACAACAACGACAACAAAAAGGCACTTGCCTGAGTGCATACACTAGCTACAAGTCAACTCCAAGATTCCCTTCTCATCCTGATCATCATAATCAATCTGTCCCAGTACAACTTGCAAGCTGATGCCAATTGTCTTAGTCAGTTCCTCGTATTTCAGTGACCCCAATCATAAAATTATTTTCGCTGCTACTTCAAAACTGTGATTTTGCTACTGTCATTAATCATAGTGTAAATATGTGATATGCAGATGGTCTTGGGTGACTCCTGAGAAAGGGTCATTCCACCCCCCAAAGGGTGGTGACCCACAGTCAGGAGCCACTGAGAAGGCCAACCTCCATGTTGCATTTACAAAATGCTTGGCTTGGAGAAACTGCCAAAGTTCTACCTTCAACCCCGTGAACTCTTAGATTAAAGCACCCTTGTGAGAGCAAAACAGAGAAAGGCTAGTAGTCAATAGAGAAACAGCAACGATGTGTACATGTAGAGAGAGGCTGGAAAGAAACCACACAGAGAAAGCAGCCCTACTCTTTACTATCAGTGATGCCAAGGGCCTCGAGGCCCAACTGGGTTTCTGGTCTCTGACATCGACACAAAGCTACATTATTGCTAACAAAACACTATCGCTGCTTAGACTAGTTCAAGCAATTTTATCTAACTTGTTAGGAAATGAACCTTAAGAGCAAAACAAAGAGAGAGGAATACAAAATACAGTGTTTGTGTGTTTGAGTATGTGTGTGTGTGTTACACTCCAAAATTTGTTAATGCCTCCTTTAAAAAG
Organism: Mus minutoides; assembly: GCA_902729485.2. Lineage (NCBI taxonomy): Eukaryota > Metazoa > Chordata > Mammalia > Rodentia > Muridae > Mus > Mus minutoides. Next base: position 22,180 of record CACVCL010028176.1, on the reverse strand, counting down.
GAGAGAACTCAAATTATAGCAATTTTCTTTTGGCATTAGAATCTCTCATTCACTATTTTATTTTCAGAAGACCTAACAGTGCCTTATACACATTTAACAAATGTTTATTGAAAGGACATACAATTCAAAATGAAACTCACTTGATCAAAATAGTACATATAATTGTGGGGTTTTTCAATAGCGTTTCATTTCAAATTAAGATGTTCTTTATAATCCTCATTACCATAATTCTGTCTACACACACACACACACACACACACACACAGGTCTCTTCCTTCTCGAGCAGGGTAAAGTAGCATTTCCCTACTTCTTTGAAGTTAGGCATAGCTATGAGTTGTGTGGTCATTTCCAATGGGAGCCTTGAAGAGCCACTGTGCTGTTATTACCCAGCACATCCTTTCCAAGTGTGGAAGGATGCACTGAGATGCAGTCGAACAGCCTGGGGGTCAAGTGACCACCTGAAACAGAGCTCTCATGCTGACCCTCACCAGACATATAGTAGGCCAGAGATAAACCTTTGCTGACTTAAGCCACTAGGACATGAGGATCTTCTGTGACCACAGCCTAACCTATTCTGTTTGATACTCAGCAAATACCTTTTTTCACATACAGGGTGAAGAGAATAAATAGGATTGGCTCTCAATTTTTCAGAACGGTAACATTTTTGTATACCTGTGCCCCTACCCCACCAAAAAAATGTTTGTATAGGAGTATTGTACTCCCATAGGTCAGCTCCAGATAAAATTTAAAACCGATTCCTCATCCTCTCAGCCTTCTCTGCCTGACTTCTGAAACCCAGGATCCAAGAATATCTGGATAAGATGTGAGTCTTGTAATCCAAACTCCTGCCTCCTGTTCTCATTTGCGTCCTTCATGCTGTTTTACACCAGTAAATTCGCAGCATTTATCCCATGAATGAACTGTTTCCTATAACCACACTAGTCTTATAAACTAGAATATAGATCCAAAAGTCTCATAAACTTGCTGGAAATAGCCCCAAACATTAATAAGTTCAATTATAGTTTTGGGTTTGTTGCTGTTGTTATTGTTGTTGTTTTGTTCCAGATCTTTCTCTCTGTTTTGTTGTTGTTTTGAGACAGGGTCTCAAATCTCACTATGTTACTTTGGATGGTCTGGAACTTGCTATTTAGGCCAGGCTGGTCTCGAACTCATAGAATCTGGATACCTCCGTCTCCAGAATGCTAGGAGGAAAGGCCTGGACCACCACATCTAGCTCTTTTGCTCTTTCTACTATGTGGCATGTTTTCTGAGACCTTTGATAGCTACAGAAAGTAGGGTAAACTAATAGTACAAATAATGTTTGTGATAAGATAGCATGCAAATCATATATTTATATTCACTAATAATTGAAGATAATTCCTCAAGGATTTTTACTTGCCTAAACCTAATTCTAATTCTCAAAGAGAAAACATTCTGAAGCATGAATGGAAAGGCCTATAGGTCATGTGGTCCAAGAGGCAACTTGCTGAACATCTACGGAGCATGAGAGTAGCCTTTTCCTTTGATGTATGAGGTGTTAAAACCCTGACTTTTGGATTAGCTTCATTTGATCCTTGCCAAATTCACTAACTTCAAACACTTTGCTCTCCAGTTCTTATCAGTCCTCAAGCTATAAGAAACTATCCATGAAGAACTGCTTTATTGCATTTGGAATTGGTCACAACATGTATTCTTCCATCAATTTTACAGAAGTATGGTTAAAAAAAAAAAACTTTCAAGAAACTCTGGGGAAAAAAAAAAAGCATCTATCTAATCCAGATATCTCGAATTCATCTGAGCTCAGAATCTTTTTCCATCTCCCCTTGTCCTGGAGCTGGGACAAAGAGAACCTTGTGTAGAGCAGACAAGTAAGTCCCTTGCCACCGAGCACAGCTTGGGAAATACTAGTTCAGATAATCACAACCACAAATTTACAGAACATATCCTCATATCCTTCTAATTTCAACATGCCCTATGTTAAAAACACTTTTTGGGTGTGTGTATGTGTGTGTGTGTGTATGTGTGTGTGTGTGTGTGTGAGTATGTGTATGTATGTGTGCACACGCGCTTCTGCACGAGTGTGCAAGCATGAAAAATTTATGATTTTCTGCTGGGAATCTTTTAAAAATGTCAATTTAATGTCACCATCTCTCTTCCTTTTCTCAGGGCCCATAAAAAGCTGTTTCTCTCAGGCCTCATTACTAGAAAATGCCTTGCTTATGCAGAAGAACTGACTTTTTAAACTGTGGAATTATAAACATGTTGTCGTTTATTGTGTTCCTTTCTTGGCTCTAAGGATGTTCAAAACCCAAACCAAGACTCACATATAGCACAGGACCTGAGAGCAAGCACTTTTCATTCCCTCCCAGACTGGCTTTCTCCTCAACCTCAATATTCTCATCTAGTTTGTTTAACTATATTGTTCACATCGACACAAAACTGCTTCAAATATCTGGATACATACTCTCTGTGAGTATATATGTTCTTCTTCTTTTTCCTACAATTTTCTATTTGTTTTTCTGTCTTTGTCACAAAAATATTAGTGTCTTCGCCTTTACCTAAAAGTGTTTTACATAAATCCCCATATGGAACATAAACATTCATTACAGGTAATTAAACCCGTAAATGTTGAAAGTCAGAGGAAAAAAAAAAAGTTGTGAGTTCCCCCCCCAACAGCGATCTAATTAATAATAAAAAGCCTTATTAAACTGTATAGTAACAGGAAGATTTATTAAACTCCTTCCTAACAGAAAGGAGAATTAACATTTACTGTGCATCGGTAAAACTGCCAGGCACATAGTATAGCAGTTCCATTTTCAAAACAAAGTTGGAGCCGGGCGTGGTGGCGCACGCCTTTAATCCCAGCACTTGAGAGGCAGAGGCAGGCGGATTTCTGAGTTCAAGGCCAGCCTGGGCTACAAAGTGAGCTCCAGGACAGTCAGGGCTATACAGAGAAACCCTGTCTCGAAAAATTTAAAAAAACAAAACAACAAAAAAAAACAAAGTTGGAGGGCATCTGCCAGCGCACAATTCCTGAACCATGCAGAAGAAATTGACCTCTCATGGCGGTCGAAGGGGATTGGGGATACTCTTTGTATAACCCTTTTTTAGTAAAAAGTTTCAACACTCAGATGAGATAGTCATAATGCCAACAATGTATATTCTCTGACAGCCAAGTTCTCCCAGCAGCTTCTAATTGCGGAACACGCATTGAAGCAACTGTCTAAATGCCAAAGTTGTGACCAGTCAAAACCAAACCCAGGAAACTACAATCATATTCTCTACTTTTGAGGTTAAGGCCATTACTTAAAAACTTCAACAAGGTGTGTATGTTGTAGGGGATCAGAAATAGTTTCCAGCGTGTGTGTTTTATTCTTGGGAACAATTCTAGAGAGCAGCGCACTCGCTCCACCCGCCGGGCCATCTCAGTGCCGCGTGGAGAACTTTGAGCAACTCCAGGGCGGCAGGGCCGCGTTCCGGGGAAAGGGGGGGTTGGGGGGGGGTGAGGGGAAAACCGGGTTCGAGTCCCGGTTGCAACTCGAAAGCTCCCAGCCTGGGCCGGCTCCTAAGGTGGGCAGGTCACCCTGGCCAGCGAGTCCTCGGACCCCAAAGGGTGGCATGTGTGTAGGAAGCTGGCCTTAGCCCACCGCGCCGAAGAGGAAGTCGCACTTACCGCGGGGGGTCAGGAGGGAGGCCCGGGGTCACCGTGGCGCGGGACGGCGGGCGGGGAGGCTGCGCGGGGCGCGGGCGGGCGCGCTCAGCGGAGGGATGCTCGGCCCCGCGCGTGCCCCCAGCCCCTTCCCCACAGCGTCGCCCCGCGCAGCGGCCCTCCCGGGCCGAGCCACTCCTCTCCGTCAGGCGACGCCAGGCCAGGAGTCAAACTTGTCCCGCAGCCCCTGAGGGGGCGGGCGGGCACGCGCGCGGGAGTGAGTGGGGGTCGAGCACACGCTCGCCGGTTAGTCCCGGCGCGGCCGCCCCGCCCCACGACAGCAGACCCCGCCCACCACCGAGTCCCGCCCGCTCCGCCCAGGGCGCTAAGCTCCGCCCCCTCGCAGCTGGGTCCAAAGACCGAGAATTCCGTTCTCCTGAAGGGGACAGGTCCTCGCTGGGAGAGCCGGGACACCGGGGACATCCTCATACTGGGCGGGGCTCCGGCGAGGGGGCGGGGGCGGGCAGAGCGTACTCTATGGAGCTCAGAATGGTCAGCCCCTAGAAACTGGGAGCAGGGGAATTCTTGGGGATGGGAAGTGAGGGAGAGTTCCCTCTGCAGGACCGGAAGGCGAGCAGAGGGAGATGGCCTCTATGTCTCAGCTTACAAGGGAAATCAGCAAAAGTCAGCCTTGTCCAACGCCTGAAACCTTTCTTCTTGCAGAAGTCTGATAAGTGTTCTGAGTAGTGGGTTTGTGCCATCGAAGTTATGGTGTGCAGACCCTGTGGTTGTTTTACAATGCTGGGTTATAATTTACTCCTGTATACAACACGTAACTGCTCTATATTCACTGCTGAGAAAAACAATCATCTATCCAATACCTGTAGGTCAAGCACCAATCTGTGACACTTTGTTATCTCATCGATAGTAAGAAACATCTATGATCCCTGGGTAGAAGGAAGGAAGGAGGGACTCCCGTTCTTTCTACCGTGAGTCAGTCATATGTGGATGAGGTGCCTAGATGAACTTGGTTCTTAAAGTAATTCATGTATTCAGTGTGTGTGTGTGTGTGTGTGTGTGTGTGTGTGTGTGCTTGGTGCTTGCGATTTTGACATGGCTGTCCCTCTTCCGTGGTGGTTAACTGTGGCTATTGCCCCAAAATAGCATTTGCCCACGAGGGAGGTCTTCAATATGTCTTCATAATAAAAACCCAGTAGGAAGTAGTTGTCCTAAAGACTAATACTGGAATAATATAACCTAATTGTGGTGAAGCTTGGGGTGGTTGGGAGATCTATTTAAGGATGTTTTGTGAACCGGGGAAATGGTTCGAAAAAAAGCAACAATGTAAAACTCTGAAGCACTTGACAATTCTAAGAGAAAGAGATAGGATCACTTAAGGCTGTTACAATCCGGAGATAGATACATCAAGGAACCTATGGTGCCGGCTCCGATCACAAAACACAAGCTAGTTTTTATCAGAGGCAGTGGAAAAGGCACTCCTCATGCAGTGACACCTATACACGAAACTCCAGTAGCGTTGTCTTTAATTACAGAACACAGTGTATAAACCCGCAGCCTGCGTTTGTGGGACTCTGGAACTACTCTGAGGCTTGGTTCTCGTTTTTCAGCGTCAGTGTTTGTGCACTTTAACAGCGGATCAGATGCAACAAATGAAAGAAATCGGACCCCAATTTAAGACAGGCACCTCACATCCCATTTCTTCTCCCGTGTTACTTGTTCTATGCTGGAGTCTTTCACACTAGATTTACTAGTTGATTCTGATTTTCTAATTATTTGTTCGATCACTCCTGCAAAAGCCATTCAAACATCCTTTGCAGTCGTGATCACTAAACACTAGCCTGAGCTACTCCCACCTGCTCTTTTAGCTGTCCCCAACACATTCTCTGTGTGTCCACACACCAAGGGTCCCTTATGTGGCATGTTGTTAGCCCTTCACACAGCTGGATGACTCCTTCTTCCTTGTCACCTGTGGACGTCTTCAGTCCGTGTTCAGTACCTCACTTTTCAGCTCTAAGCACGCAGCACCTGCCATCTCTGGTTCCCTACGCTCAATTGAATGTAAGCCCTGTGAGCTAGAACGTTACTTATTTAGATCGCTGCTACATCTCTCTGTCTGTTATTTACCATGTCTATCTCAGAGAAGGTGCATAACAAGTATGTTTTTAGTCGAAGAATGATTCCACATCGGAGATATAGCTTATATCCCCTTTTGTAACTGTTGGAGACTTTCATATAGTTTCTCTTTTTGAGCTGGGCGACTTAGACATATTAATAAAGTCTGAAATGTAGCCCAATTTTACTGTCTAACTCTAAAATTGAAAAGGCTGGTGTTGACTTCTTACTCTAGCAGCACTGAGCAACCGTGTTTGAAGAAGCAGAGTTAAGTTTCTGTGACAAGATCTTATGACCTGCCTAGGTCATAAGATTGCCGTATTTGACTTGGTTGTCATATTTTTCTAGTTTTTCCTCATAATAACCCTAGAGAACAATATGGAGTTAAAACTGCAAAACTGAAGTGCAGTGATTATGGGAAGGAAAGAACAGTGAAAAGAACGTCATTCCACAGAATCAGAAAGTAGTGATAGATCAATAAAAGGCTAAGATATTTGTCCCTGAAATAAAACCATATAAGAATGATTAGAAGTGGATTGGTTGAACTTAGAATCTTATTGCTGATAACTGATGTTAGTGTGGTGTCCTTGTCCTTTGTAAGTGCTCAAAACATTTTAGTCGATAATAATTATTAAATTGAGGTTAATTATTGATGCTCAAAAAAAAAAACCCCAAAAATACTCCAAATGAAAATCTCAAAAGCAATCTCAGAGATGGAGAGGTTTTTTTTTTTTTCCCCTAGTCAAAGCAGTCCCAAGAAGATACAGAAATGCTAAGACACACATTCTACCAAGGTCTCAAACCCGGGAGGAGGAAAGGCTACAATTGGCCCAGCGACAACTTGAAAGTAAGGGTTCTTTGCATGCAGGCCTCATGGTCCACTTTTGTTCTTCAGAGCCCATGGTAAAGGGGGCTGACTACTTCAGACTGCTCTCTGACGTCCATAGGTACACTGTGGCACACGTGGCCACACAAATAATTAGTTAATTAAAAAACGCTGAGTGTGATGGCGCACACCTGTGGACCCCAGAGCTTGGAAGACAGAGATGGGTGAATCTCTGAGATGGAGGCTAGCATGGTCTGCCTATGGAGTTCCAGGTCAGCCTTGCTGGAGGATGTATGTCTCTTGGGATACCCTTTGAGAGCTTAAAGCCTCACCCCACTTCAATTTTGCTCTCTGCCAGCTTTTGAAGGTGCCTGCCACCATGCGTGCCCTGTCATTATGGACTCTCTCTCTGTAATGTAAGACAAAAATAAACTCTTCCTTCTTTAAGCTGCCTCGTTCATGGTGTCTCATCACAGCAACAGAAAAGTCACTGAGACAACCTGGTAAGAGCATGGCCCTGCCTTTCCTGTGAGAGTCATGGTGTCTGCCCCCGGCACAGGTAAAGCTAAAGCCCCTTTGTTCTCTAGACCATGTAGTCAACAGATAGGGCATAGTTTCCTGTCAACTCACAGAGCATCATTATTTGACCTCATGCCCATGATACATGAGCATGAGCTCTGTCTCTTGGAAAGACTCACTGTTTACATGTGGAAGGACAGTACTTTCCTCTCCTTACAGACCATTACAGAACATTTACCTCACAGCCGCTCCACACAGACATGGGAAGCAGTGTGTCTTCTTTTACAAACCTATTTCCGTTGGCCATCTGTAAGTAGATCCCTTCTTCTTCGAGACCACACTTTCTGACTTGGAGGTGGGGCTACTCAACCCTGTTGACTGTTGTTTTCATGTTTCACCACAGCATGGCTTAAGACCCCCTCCAGGTCTAATGAGCTGCTGCTTGCCACTCTAGCACCGTGCCCATTCTGAACCCTTGGCTTTGTCTATACCACATTATTCCCCCCCCCCCAGTCAGGCCTTTGAATCTGCGCACACATCAACACACACACACACACACACACACTTTTCTGATAGTTGCTGAGCCTGAAGACAACTTCTGCCCTGGTGATCTTTATCTGGACCTTTCCAAGCTTGCTGTGGTCTTCCTACATCTCCCACCCACAGTGCCCAGGGCATCTTTCTCTCTGTTGTGCTATGTACTGGCTATGAATATGGGTTTACTTGCCTGCCTCTCTGACTGGTGGAGAATGTCTGCTACAGGAACTCATAAATATTTTATAAATGAATGAATGAAAAATACCCTTGGCCTATAAACCATTGAGAAATAAAATAGCCACTCTGTTGCATAGAACTATTCCCCACCCCCACCCCACCCCCGACCTTGAGCATTGCAACACATACAGACAGAAACTTTCTTCTATTTTACAGTGTTATACTACAAGTTTCATGAAATTTTAGAAGACTTTAATTATTCCATCATCTTACAAGAATGAGGAGATGAACAATGTATTAGTTAGGGTTCTCTAGAGTCACAGAACTTACGGAGTAAAGGAATTTATTGATGACTTACAGTCTGCAGTCCAATTCCCAACAATGGTTCAGTAGTAGCTGTGAATGGAAGTCCAAGGATCTAGCAGTTACTCAGTCCCACATGGTGAACAGGCGAAGGAGCGAGAGCTAATCTCCCTTCTTCTAGTGTCCTTATATGGTCTCCAGCAGAAGGTGTAACCCAGATTAAAGGTGTGTGCCATCACACCTTTAATCCCAGATGATCTTGAGCTCGGAGATCTCTCTGTCTTAATCTTCTGGAATCCATAGCCGATATGCTATCAAGATCTCCATACCAAGATCCAGATCAGAGACTTCTATCTCCAAGCCTCCAGGTTAGGGTCACTGGTGAGCCTTCCAATTCTGGATTGTAGCTCATTCCAAATATAGTCAAGTTGACAACCAGAGATAGCCACTACAAACAGGAAGTGCTTGTGTTTGGTTTCCTGTATTATGATAAGCAATTTAACATCTCAATATGCTTGTTATATACTGCTTAAAAAAATAACTGTTTTGAGCCTACTGATTAATTGTTGCTTCGTGATTTAAATACTGTTCCAGCTCTGTGTTTGATATATCATTTCCTGATGGCTGTTTAATAACAGACAAGAACAACCCACTTTGGTTTCTGTTCTCATGTTCTCTGAGAGCAAGCTCATAGCCACACTTTGTATGAATGTTTACAGATTTGTTGCTGTGAGTGCCAATGGTCGGCCTGCCTCGGATGCATCCATTGGCACCTGTCGATCATATCGGGTGATCCGCAGCCCGGGAGACACCACGCTGCTTGGTATGGAAAAGAGAATGAACAGTGAATCAGAGCCACATAAACCCCACACTGCTAGTTGATTTTCACGCTTCCTCTTTCAACCCCCTGTCTTGTTCAACTTTTAAGCACACATGCACCCTCTGCCTTCACACTTGCTACTGTGTTCAGTGTCTATTCTTGGCACAGAGCACTTGGGGAAAGATTCTGGCTGTTTAATAAGCAGCTGACCTGAGCTACAAAGACATCAGGAAGATGGCACACAGCAGTCAGATACCAGTCTACATGATACCAGGGAGAGAGGGAACAAAGCCTAGCACACTCTGGGCCAAGCCCCGAGAAAGTCAAGAAATGCTGTTAATAAGATGCAGAAAGCCTCTCTTGCCGCAGTCAAGCTTTTGTTTCGGATGCTTTGAAGTCTGAGCCTGCATCTATGGGAATCTCATCTTTTCAGACCGAGCCATTAATGTTTTATGTTATCAAACAATCGAAGGTTGCTATGTTGCTCTAGTGTTGTGAAAGATGTCTTGATCGTGTATTTCCACTTCTGTATGCACACTTCTAAGATAAGGCACTTCCATATCAAAGGAGTTACCCAAAGCTTTATGGCCAGAGGCTGGAATACCTCAGAGACCCAGGGAACTCATTACAGGCCGGTCTTCCCTTCTGAGGGCGCTAGCTGAGAAGGCAAGAAAGCAGTTCCAACAGGTTCATTCCTGCGCAGGCTGCTTATCTTAGTACAGCAGGGTTTGTTAGTTAAAACGTGTCCTTCCTTCCAGCCATAGGTGACTTGGGTGGGGGTGGCGGTGTTGGTGGCTGCAAAGCCGCTGGTAGTGTGTGGACTGGATATAAGCTTCCTTCTGAGGAAGTTTAAATGAGCAGGCCTGGGGTGGCTGCCCAGTTCTGAGCATCCTCCATCTAGTTCTGGCAGATAAAACCAGATTTCCCCCTCTGAGGAAGAAATAGATGGGGTGACGCTCAGCCTATAACCTGAGACAGGCCCCAGTACCTTTCCTGGTTCTCTAAGGAGCTGGTTCTAGGAGCTGCTTATACTTCTAAGGCTGGCCAGCTGACTCAGCCCACCACGGAAGGGGGATGTCCAGTGTGCCCTTGTGCTTTGCCACAACCTTGCAGCCACCACGGGATGTGATGAAACATGCCGGTTGTCTCTTGGTAGCCTCCTCTGAGGTTCTGAATTTCTTGTCAGTGTTGTTTGAACTGCCCGGAGGGATATATGCCAGCTTTGGGAACAACATTATAGCTCCTTTCTCAATAACCTCCGTTTCTAAAATAGCAAAGAGCTGCACTAAGGAAGGGAAAGACTGTGGAGGGAGAATGCTGTAATAATTTACATATACTACAAAGCTATTCTTTCTAGTATATAGCTCCAGAATTTTAACTAATATACAGTTGCCACAAAACACAACTTAGTCATGGAATATCTCTGTGATCTAACAATTCCCTTGTGCCTCTATGTTGTCTATCTCTAGCCTATGGCAACCACTTATCTATTTTCTGTCCCTGTGGTTTAAGCCTTTCCCCAGGAGGCATGGCAATGGGACCATAACAAGGCTCTCTGAGCATCCTCACATAGCCAGCTTGTGCCCAGCCCACTCATCAGAGCACGGACCATTGCCTGACAACAAGTTATTTTCGTTATCTACTTGATTTCTCTTTCATTTGAGTGTCCACTTGCACTAGGAAGTGAGACAGGGATTTTTGCCCGTCTGCTGCCGACTCTCCAAGGTTCTCGGAAACAACCTAATTGTTCAGTAAATATTTGTTGGATGAAGCTCTATGTGAATGAAGAGATTGGGGAATCCTGGGACCACGCCCCCCCCCCCCCCCCCCCCCAGGGTGGGGGTGGGGCCCAAACAGACCTTGTTAAGAAGAGATAATTTTCCTTACAAAATGTGTTAATTGAAGCGTTTGTCTGTTGCCAAGTAGGTTGGCTATCGGAGAGTAATACAATCAGGAGACACCAGGATGATGAAAGGTTTCTTCAAATTCACCTGGATGGTGAGATTACCCAGGGGCAGAACTGGCCTGAGGTGAGGTTAGTTCCCGGGGTTGTCACAGGCGCTGGATGACTTAATGGGCATGAAGTGTTTACTGCCATGGTTTTCAACTGGGCACCGTTTCGTTCCCCCAGGGGCTATGGCAATGTCTGCAGACATTTTTGTTGTCAAAAGTAGGACAGAGAGGACAGCTACTGGAATCTGCTGAAGATCACAGAATGTGCTGTATGGTTCTCCATGACAAATTATCAGTAGGGCCACTAGCCAGAAACGCTGGGTGAATGTGTAGCCAGGCTTGAAGTAAGGGGTGCACTGGCATTTGATGATGATGACATTATTATTATTATTATTATATCATTCTTGCTAATAGTAGTAACAGTAGAGATATCTCCCACCATGTGTGTGTGTGTGTGTGTGTGTGTGTGTGTGTGTGTGTGTGTGATGTACATGTAAGATGTGTGCAGATGTTGGACTACAACAGAGGTTCTGGAGTACCACAGAGCCTCCCAGAGCTCTCAGAATTGCAGGCAGTTGTGAGCTGCATAATATGGGAGCTGGGAATCAAACTCTCATCCTTCGGAGGAGGGATATATGCTTTTAATGGCTGAGCCATCTTTCCATCCCTGAGCTAACGTTATTTAGAAATGATCCTTCCTAACAAATCCCCTCACCCAGGCTGACAGTGAAGCTGTGCGTTAAGTCTCAAGTCAGACTCTACACGTTTGAAGCTCTGCATGACCCTTGACAGCGTGCTTTTGAGCACGTGACTTTTCTATACGTCTCTGCCTACGAAAGGGGATTAATTAGAGTAATTGCCTCAGGGAGATGCCAGGGAGTCGAACGCAGTAGTCCGTACAGAGCATGCACCAACCGCGGTAGTACGTAGTAAATGGTCAATAAGTGTCATTGATTGTTTTTTGTCTCTGGTGCCAAAAATGATCTTCCCACGGGTTATAATGAATTAAGAATAGCTTCCACTAGGGAGGAGAAATAGAAAATATTGCTCATATAAAGTATACACTGGCGTTAATTTCACATAATGATAGATAACTACATAGGATTAAAATTCAAATAAAACACCATAAGGCTATTCAGTGTGCATATGCGTGTGCGTGTGTATAGGAAATCAAAGCCAGAGTATTCAACTAGCAGTGTTCTTCACACACAGCCTCGGGATGAACACTTCTGCCACACTGGCTCTGGAAAGGGAACATTCTCTCCTCCATGGAGTACCCCCTGCAGAGCAGAGTCTGGGTTGGATGCCTCATGGGAGGAGACCAGAGTCGACCTTCAAGTCTGGCTGAAGAAGAAAGACTATTAACTTGAGAATGACAAAAACGAGTGTTTCAGGGTCGATATGAATCCAAATCCTGAAAGTTAGCATGAGGAGAGATATAGTAACTGTCGACCTCAGGACCATTGTCCCCAAGAGTGACAACTTCTACCCGTGGTGCTTCCTCATGCCAACGGTCTCTCACGATATTAACACATTTGTCCCTTAAGAATCTCATGGTTACACATGGTTTCTTCTTCCTTTTGTATCTGGGGTAGAAGGCTCTTTCCTTGTTCAAATTTTCTGAGTTCTAGTTTTGTTTCAGAAACCCACAGACATTAAAAGAAAAAATGAAACGGTAGGGATAAAAGAAATGACGTGGGGTCTAAGAGCCACAGTATGATGTAGTCAGCAGTGTGGATTACACATCACTTCACCCTCAGCCACACGCAGCCACTGCAAGGCCCACCACAAGATCACACAGTCATTGTGTCTAACTGTCAGCCCACACCAACACCAAGATTGGCTTTTCTCTAAAAGATACCTGACGATTTCAGCAATATAATTTATGTGCAGGGCAGACTCTGAAGGGTCATAGTTTTTCTAAAAAGCAGAGTAATGTCTAGAGCTGAAAGCTGAGCTATACACGACAGTCAAGAACCCACTTGAAGCTATTCATACTTACTCTAGACTCCTTAACCTTTTCTGGTCACAGGCTGACCAGACATGACAACCCAAACTTATGTAGCTTTTCTTATCGAAGCCAGCTAATGGATACTTCTAATGACTCTGGGTTTTAGTGGGTTTTAGAAGTGACTTAACAGGCTGCCTTAAGTTTTCACAAGGACTTTCCAGAGTTCTAGCTCTCCTCTGCACTCAGACTTGTAAGCAAGGCACAGTGAAACTAGACCACCCTCCATGGTCTCTGCATCAGCCCCTGTCTCCAGTGTCCTGCCCTGACTTCCTTCAATGATAGACTATAATGTGCAAGTGTAAGCCAAGTAAACCATTTCCTCCCAAACTTGTCTTTGGTCATGATGTTTCGGCACATATAGCCATATTAACTCTAAGACAAAAATTAGTTCCAGGGTAATGGAGTAATGATGTGATAGAGCTGTCTATTCTGTTTTGGGGAGAATTACGTAGGGACTTGGGAACTTTGGGACTGGAAAAGTCATGGAGTGTTCATAGCTTGGTAAACTGTTCTCTGAGAGCATAGAAAACAAGTCTTAATAGAAATACAGAGGATAGCCGGGCGTGGTGGCGCACGCCTTTAATCCCAGCACTCGGGAGGCAGAGGCAGGCGGATTTCTGAGTTCGAGGCCAGCCTGGTCTACAAAGTGAGTTCCAGGACAGCCAGGGCTAAAGAGAAACCCTGTCTCGAAAAACCAAAAAAAAAAAAAAAAAAAAAAAAGAAAAGAAATACAGAGGATAGAGGCCTGACTTCTGAAGGTCCAGGTTTGGAAAGTTGGAGAGTCACTTAAAGACTCTATTGGGACCATTGCATATTTTGAGTTGAGAATCTGTCCTTCTGGTTAGCTAGGGCTGAAGAATTGGCTGTGAGAAACCAGAGCCACTAACACGAACTCTTTCCTTTGCCGGGATAATCGATGCTGGTTAGCTGGAGCTGAGAAACTAGTGGTGATTAAGGAGAGACCAGCAGCACTGGGGTGAAATCTTATGGTCAGTGTTTCCTGAGAGTCAGCACACAGAAGCTGTGTTCCAGAGGTGGCCAAGGTTGTACCATCATGCTGGCAGCCACACTTGGTCATGTGTCAGTCTCCCAGGAGGTACTGGTTTTGCAGACATGAAAGAATCATGGAGAGCAGCCAGGCTTGGCACTGTGAGAGTCCAGGAGAGGCCACTGGTGAAGGTACAGCTGGAGTAGCAATTGAAGGCCCAGGATTGAAGGGGTCCTGCAGAGAAGTTGAGGCTTGGCACCATGAAGAGAGCCTGTGAGAGGCTGTTGGTGAAAGTGCTCGCTTCACGGTGCCAAGCTGTTCTCCGTGACTCCAACATTCTGGAACCTCCTGCCAGAACTTTGAAGATGTCAATACCAGGGGATGTCCACCAAGGACAGCAGAAGCTGTGGAATGGAGGCAGTCTAAACCTAGAAGATAAGCTTTATATGCTGTTGATGGCCATCCAAGCCCTTTGGAGAATTCCAGGTGATCCCGAGTGGATCCCAGACATTAGACACTAAGTTATTTACATAGCTGGACCTTGCTTTGCTTTGACTGTGACTGAGCCCTGGTTCTTCCCTCGTCAATAATTCAGTTGTCTTTTTTCCAACTTTTCTGTTACTTCAGCTTTTGTTTGCTTGTTTGTTTTGAGATAAGGGTATCCTGTAGTCCAGGCTAGCTCTGAACTCAATAAGTAGCTGAGGATGACCCTGGACTCTTTCTTCCACCTCTGAATTGCTTTGATTGCAGACACTCATTACCACCCTGGGCTTATTGCTTCAATGTTATCTTCAAAATATAGAAAGTCAAATAGATTAAAAAATTTAGCATACCTGCTTGTTTCCGAGGGACTCTCACTTAAAACTGAATTGATTATAAGAAAGTGTAGCTTAAATGTTCAGGATTTCTGGTATTTAGACTGCAAATGTATAAAGATGTACTTTATATATTTAGGAATTTCAGCTGGGAACACTTTAACGGATGAATTATGGCAGTCAGAAGAAACAAGACATTTTGGCCTATTGTTTTTAGTTCTTGTCATTGAGCATTGAAAGATAATTGTAAGAAAAAACGTCTTCTTTTCTATCAAAAGTAGCTAGTCTGACAAGAGCCAATATTCTATAAATTTTTCCACCTTGTAAAACTTTTATGCAAATCTTTTACTCTCTACCACCTGGTAAAATATTGTTTACACAAAGACCGGGCTACATTCCCAGAATTGAGGGACTGAAGTAGCCAACCTCTCCCCTCCCTATTCTTCATTCCGTCACATCAATGCTTTCCTTTAAATTATTCTTTATTATTTTAAGTGTGTGGGTGTTTGGCTTCGATGCATGTCTGTGTGCCACATGTGTGCCTGAGGAGACCAGAAGAGGGCATTGCACCTCCCGGAAGCATAAGTTACAGATGTTGTGAGTTGCCACGTGGGTGCTGGGAACTGAGCCCCGGTTCTCTGCAAGAGCAGCCAGTGCTCTTAATTGCTGAGCCATCTCTCAAGTTAGCAAATTGTGAAAGATAGTGAGGTTGGACCCCAGCCCATTGGCATTGTTTTTTTCTACTTTATTTGTGTGGTTTTTTTGTTTGTTTGTTTTTTAAATCTCTACCTCCCTTCTAATGCTTATTCCTTCTAACACTCCAAACCCAGGTAGGAGAGAAAGAAGGTTAGAGAGGAAAGGGGGTGTTGGTCTCTTTAAAGGACTTCCTTCTGATTAAGGGCATTGAGTTCCTTGGGTCAAGTCCAATCTTTATAGTCAGGATATCTCCAACTTTTTGCCTCTTTTCTCTCAACCACAGCAACGGCAGCATCAGGAGCAGGAACCAGCAGCAGCCATTTCCTTCTTCAGAGTCCAGCCCTTACATTCATTCTCTCTCTAGACTCATCAGAAGTAAACTATCTGCAGCTGGCAGTATCAGCTGCTGTGGATAAACTGAGGCAGCCCGGTGTCCTACAGCCTGGATTAAAACAAAAACACATTTACGTAACAGAGCTGGGTTTTTTTTTTTTTTAAGTCACCCAAATTCTCACTTACCCAACCAGTTCTGGGGGTTGCAGTGGGCATAGTCTCCATCTGCATTAGAATAAAAACCAAGAGAAGTTCCTGTTCCTATGTGATAGCTAGTTTAGTTTTTGTCTTGCTGCAGCCTTTTTTTCCAATAAGAAACTTCACTGATGTGGTGGTTTGAATGAGGATGGCCCTAAGAGGCTCACATATTTGAATGCTTGGTCAATAGGGAGTAGAACTGTTTGAAAAGATTACAAGGATTAGGGGGTGTGGCCTTTTGGAGTAGGTATAGCTCATACCAGGCCCAGTCTCCCCCAACCCCTTCTGTCTCCCCATCCCCATCCCCCTCCCCTTCCCCTTCCCCTCCTCCTCCCTCTCTCTGTCAGGCTGTAGTTCTCTCTTACTGCTTCAGCAGCATGGCTACCTGCCACCATGCTCCCACTATGATGATAATGAGCTATGTCTCTGAAACTATTAAGCAATCCCCCCAATTCAATGCTTCATGTTATGAGCTGTCTTGGGTCATGGTGTCTCTTCAAAGCAATGAACTAAGACACATGCCAAGCTACTTTTGCTTTGTCTGTGTGTTCCTGTGCCACACTGAGGTTCTTCTTTGTTTCTGGCACACCAAACACCCACTGGATGTTTGGAATTTGTCTTAGGCTACTGTTCTGCTGATATCTCAAGCCGTTAGTAACCGCAGACAGAATGATTGAAGACATTTATAATAACCGGATATGGCAAAATGGCTCAGCGGGTAAAGGCACTTGATACCGGTTGCACTCCAACGGAAACATCTGCACCTTATCAAGCTTCATCTTGATAAGGTGGGTGTGCTCAGAAGGGAAGATGAGTTGCGCTTCAACAGAAAATGTGTTTGGTTTTTATTCTAACTCAGGAGATGGTGACTGTGTCTTTCCCCATTGGGTGGGGTCTGTCCTTAAAATCATATTTGATTGGCTGGACTGAAAAGAGTTTGTACTCGGGAAATGAAAGTGGAGGAAGGGGGTAGGGCATTGCTCCTAGGAGAAAAGAGTCACTAACAGTTCAGGTCATCAAATTCCTGGAATGTAGCAGGAGCCTCTGTGTGACCAAGGGCTTTACTGGGGGTCGGGATTAAAACTGGCATAGAAGTCTTACAATGTGGGAGGGATAAAAAGATTTGAATTCCTTGCCATCTTAGGGTTTTACTGCTATGAACAGACACCACGACCAAGGCAGCTCTTATAAGAATGGCATTTAATTGGGACTGGCTTACAGGTTCAGAGTTTCAGTCCATTATCACCAAGAGGCAGGAGCATGGCAGTGTCCAGGCCAACTTGGGGCTGGAGGAGTTGAGAGTTCTACTTCTTGTTCCGAAGGTAGCTAGCAGAAGAATGGCTTCCAGGCAGCTAGGGCAAGGGTATTAAAGCCCACACCCACAATGACACACTTCCTCCAACAGGGCCACTGATGTGTTAGAATAGCAGCTTACATCTGGAGATACCACACCAGGCCAAAACAGTTCCACATGTAAGAGGTTTTACTGGGAACTAAGAGGGGAGAAAGAGAAAGACAAAGGGAAAACGAAGGCAAAAGTGGGGAAGGGTCTTGCTTTTATATATGCTGTGATATAGCCTGTAAGGTAAGTGTGGGAAGTGGACTTTGGTACCCATAATGTGGTTGCCAGAGCAACAGGTGACACCTATGTGTGACATCCTGAGTTTAGAGCCTATCTGCAAAACTGGCCTTTTGATGCCAACAGCCACACCTTCTAATAGTGCCATTCCCTGGGCCAAGCATATACAAACCACCACACTTGCCCTAAAAACAAGTTTTACAGTATTTGAAAGAGAAGACTCATGCTTGATCTGTCTTACACCATCAAGCATGATGACCTGAGTTTGATCTCTAAGACCCACACTCTATAAGGAGAGAACCAACTGCTAAGTGTTGTCCTCTGTATCTGCCCAGTGTTCGTTCTCTCTCTCTCTCTCTCTCTCTCTTTCTCTCTCTCTGTCTCTCTCTGTCTCTGTCTCTCTCATACACACACACACACACACACACACACACACACACACTTAATATATGTAAAAAAATTAATTGGATTAGCAATCTACAAGAATGATCATAGACAATAACGTTATTTTTCTTACTATTTGATAAGTCAGAGATAGCACAAATGTCTAGCAAGTGAGTTCCAGTCTGGCTGAAAGAGTCTGATCCCCTGTATCCTCAGAGCAGCCAGCCTGTGGTCCAGGATTTATGGTCCTTCTGTTGCTCTCCTGATAGCCACCATCTGGACACCACCAGAGAAGCCAGGTGCAGAGCACAGGATTGTAGCCAGGACAAAGGGCCTTTCAAGAAAACTGACTTTAAAGTGTCTAAAAATATGATAACCAGATTGAGTCAGAGTGGTAGGGAGCAGGGTGGTGGTGGCAGCAGCAATAGCAGTTGTGATACTTTGTGTGTGTGTGTGTGTGTGTGTGTGTGTGTGTGTGTGCATTGGAATGTCATTATGCATTATGTCAGAACGGTTTGATTGATTCTAAAATAAATAAATAAAAACTGTTTCATGAAGTTTCCTGTGTTTGAGGCTTGGCTGCCAGCTGACAGATATTTGATAAATGAATCAGAATGCAAGCTCTGACTTAATTAATAGATTAATCCATGGGACTCTTAACTGAATGAATTATTAAATGGGCTCTCGTAGGGAGTAGATTGCTGGGGGATCGCTCTTAAGGGGTATATTTGTTCCTATGTGACCTGTCCACCATGAGGTGAGCCGCTTTGCTCTGCCGTGTTTTGCACCATACTTTGCCTCACCTTGCACAGACCCAGCGGCAGTGGAGTCACATGACTATGCACTGAAGCCCCTCAACATGTGAGCCCAATTAATCTTTCTTCCCTTAAGTCGTTTTGCTCACATTTCGACACAGCAACTGAAAATGACTAATACAGACCTGGCAGAAATATTACAACATAGGAAGCCATTAAATCAATAATTTTTATATGGATATAAGAATTACGGAGGATTTTAAGGTACTATTGCAACGTTTATAGGCGAAAGAACAGACATTAAGATATCAAGGAGGGGGGAAATAGAATATAGTGTTATAAAGGGATAAAAGGGACATTGTAATCGGGGGAATGATGGGGCAGGACTGGGAGGGCCTGGGAGAGGAGGGACTGTGCCAAGGACCATTAACACTAAAGGCCTTTGAGAAGTCATATGCAATCCTACTACTGTAGAAGCTTTCTAAGATGTATATTTATATACAGAGTTTAAATGGAGTTAGCATATCATGGGGCAGGGGGATCAGTATCTCAACTAGATATCATATACTACCACATACAATTCCCAGCACCAGGAGTGAGTTACATCGTTTTGAATTATTGGCCAAAGGGATCCCATAGACCCCCACAAACATAGCAGAGTCTTGCTATAGGTTCTCCTCCACGACTGGACGGGAAGACCCTACTGTTGAAGATTACAAATACTTATAGAGTATCAAGGGGTCCAGATGGTCCTTAAGTGGACACTTCACTCCTACTGGCTAGTGTTCACATAATAATCCTTAATGATGTTCTTAAAATAAAGTATACGCTTGGGAATTCTGTTCCTATTTCGACTGCTCAGGTCTTAAAAATCCCCTTACTGAGGATTCCCATGTGTCTGTAAATCGTAGTATCCAGTGGGAAGAGAAATCAGTTCATTCTTGGCGCACGCCTAATCTTTGTCCCTTCCCTCCCCACCCACCTGTTGTTCCATAAAGCGTTGGAGTGTGTGTGAGAGAGAACAAAAGAGAGGGTCAGCAGAAAGGACCGGCTACAGAACTGCCACAATGAGCAGGGAGGCAAGGATACATTTGCTCCAAGTACCAATTGAAATACTGGATACATTTTATCGTAACCAGAGGAAGTGTGTGTGTGTGGGGGGGCGGTGCTGGGGCAGTGGAAATGCTAAGTGCTTGCAGTGTCTAAGTTAGAACCTTTGCTTGCCCTGTAAGCTCTGTTCATCAAAGTTTTCCCCTATCCTTCATTTACACTCTAAAACAAATGATTTTTTTTTCTTTTGCAAGGAGAACAAGAATGTGAATTGCGTCATAGTAAACACTGTTTATAGACATAACATTAACAAGTTCCATCCGGCCACTTGCAGAGACAACAGTAAAGCAGAATCCCAAATTTTCATAAGCCTCTTGTTTATGCTCGTATCTTGCACTGTTTACTGTCTTCCAAACACCAGAACCCAGCACAGTATCTGGCTTTCAGAGAGATTATCATTTACTAAGTAAATGAGTGAACCATGCTTATAAACTGGGATGGCACTGACATTCGTCCTTCGGTTTTTTTGGTTATTATGTTGTAGGTTTACATGTACAATGTTGTTCTTACACATTGGTAAATATGAGAAACAGATTCAAATCTGGATGAGGTCAGACCCCCTTTGTTTCTTAAGACCATTTCTCATCTTTCTTGTTTATCAGTTAGCGCAACAGTTCTTGGTTAGAGGGTGGCTTTATTAGGCAAAGTAACTCAAAATGAAGAAGTCTCAGGCCCGGGTAATTTTTTTTTTTTTTTTAAAGTCAGACCCAAACGGAAGTGAGTGTGAGGTGAATCTCAGGAACTTGAAGTAGAGCCGAGATGAGAAGCAGGAAGCAACATAGTATCAAGCTACCGATGGGAACACGTTTGTGTCATGTGAGTAGACATGACAGAAACAGCTTTCCTTAAATTATTTGTGGCAATAGTGATCACCTTCATTTTAGTCCTGCCAGAATTTTTCAAGATACCAAAAGGTAAGTAAATCATTGCAATCCAGCTCTCCTTTCTTACTTTAGAGTATATTGTCAGCTAGTGGTGACAGACGAGATCTTTTTGGGTGTATGCTGCATGAGCTGAAGTTCAGTGAATGAACTGCCTTTAAGTAAAATGAAATACCAATTTTTAGTGGCCTGTTGTCTAGTATAGTGGCCTTAGGACTTAGTTATGGTTACAATTGAAAATGTAAAGAAATATTTAAAGTCTGATTTTAGATTCTAGACACAGGACTTAAGAGAATACCACTTTATGAGTTTGTTCTTTGAAACTGTTTCTTTCAAAATAATCATATATCTGCTTTTATATTCTGGAACTACTTACTAAGGGAACAGACATTTATTTATTTATTTATTTTAAAATGAGCCATTTGATCACAAGGTGAGACTAATAATTTACTGCTGATTTTAGAAAAATAGGAATAAATTTTAGTATTTTTAATGTACAGTAAAACCCAGATGGATACAAATATAGGCAGGTATGTGTGTGTTTGCGAGCATTGGGAACAAGGCAAAACCCACTCTGAGAGCCCTTCAAAGAATTGTTATATGTTTGTTGAAACTTCAAGGTAGAGAAACAAAAAAAATAAGGGAATTTAAATTATTTTTTATATATTATTAAAAGATTGGAAAACACATTATTGTGGATGTTTAAGTGATAATTGTGCTCATTAGCCTTTAATAAGAAGGTTAAAAACTCCACTGTTCTATTACTAAATAGAAATCATATAAATTTAGTAAAACTAGAGAAAAACTTATATTTGATATCTCACTGCAATGAATATTTATTGTCAAATATATGCAAAGATATGTATTCAGATAAAAATACTTTTGCTAATTATATTTGATGACATACTGCAATGATTATTTAATGTCGCATATTAAATGATGCTAAGTAGCCAGATAAAAATATTTTTTGCTAAATAAACACTGTAACTGCAATTTTTACGAATGATCAAATTTAAATTTTTTTCTTTTGGTTTGGTTTTATATATGTATAAATATATATGGCAGGCATAGTGTGTATTTTTGATGCTTATTTTCACCCACTGAAAATGTGTCCTAAAGAAAATAGAATAAAGACAAGTTATTTTTAAGATATTTTGGGCTGAGAGTAGCAACATGCTTTTAGCTATCTAAGCTAAGCTAGTCCTTCTCTGTGTTTATATTCCTATTACTTTGACCAATTAGTTCAAATCGAATGAACATCAGGTAATTGGCACACACTGTTTGCTATGTTGGTCAGTGCTTTAAGAGTCTTTTTCCCACAATCAGCCACCAAAATAAACACTATAGCATATGCCAGCAAGATAATGCTGAAAGGGACCTGATATAGCTGTCTTGTGGGAGGCTATACCAGTGCCTGGTAAACACAGAAGTGGATGCTCACAGTCAGCTATTAGATGGAACACAGGACTCCCAAGGTAGGAGCTAGAGAAAGCACCCAAGGAGCGGAAGGGGT
>CACVCL010028175.1:37500-113682 GCA_902729485.2 Mus minutoides | reverse complement strand
AAGGGTGGGGGGTGGGGGAGAAGAGCATCTATGAAAAGTAGATGACTTCTGGACTGGAGTAACAAAACACTCATCAATCACAATTAGATAATCTTAATCATACTGCATAAAGAAACACCACACAAAATGTAAGTGTGCCTCTACAAACTTCTACTTGCTTCTGCCTGAGTAGCAGGACTGAAACCATGTACCAACATGCCCAGCTAACACTGTTTTAGGACTCTACACAGCTTGGTGGGTAAAGGTACTTCCAAGCAAGTCTGGCCATCTCAGTTTGATTCCTGGAATCTTCAACAAGCTGACTCCAAAGTTGTCCTCTCTTCCACATGAATGCCACAGCATACATGCCTGCATATATACATCATGCACACAGTCATACAGTAATTTAGGCCTAAATAAGAAAAGAAAATTCTGCCATTTGTGACATGGATGGACCTCAAGGACACTTGCTGAGTAAAATAAACCAGATCCAGAAAGATAAATACTGTATTTTTATGTGTCAGTTCAAGTGTGATACTGATACTGTTCTATATGGTGAGTGGTTTTTTTTTTTTGGTAAAAGACTTATTGCTAAATACACTGAACACTAACTAGGCAAGCACTCACCAACTGAACTACATCATGCCCAGCCTTTAAATAGCCTTCCTAATTACTGATGATATAAACCTCACACTATGTTGTCATTAAAATAATTACTGGGTTTTTTATTAGAAAGATACAATTTCCAAATGAGTGCCTGATTTCCCTCAAATTAGAGTAATTATTAAACCACTTGCCTTCCTTCTACTCAACTAAGGTTTTTAAGTGACAGAGAGCTAAGAGTAAGTACTACAATATAATCAAAAGAGGCTGAAGTAAGGATGTGTGCTTCTAATCTGCAAGGATTTCAAGGCTGAGGTTCAATGACCCCTTTAGAGGTTCTTCCAACTGAGCTGTTGAATAGAATATTTCAATGAATGTGAAGTATATTTGCTGATGTGAACCTACTAGAAACAGGGCCAGAAAACCCAAGTCAATAAGACACCCATTTAATTGGTAGCACCTACACTTTCTAATTGAAAAATATTCTGTTTGAATTTGTGACTTAACCTGTGACATTATGATTACGTAATCTTATGACAAGATCTCTCTGCTGTGTGTCTTTACAGGTCTGGCTAGCCTCCCTCTCACAGGGGAACAGGAGTGACGCTCACTTCCCCTAAGGGGTGTCAGATTCTTGTGGCACTTTGGCAATACCTGTGGAACTCATCAGAATACACTTTTAAACTGGGTATGGCAGGGCACACCTGTAATCCCTGTCTCTGGAGGCTGGAGGAGGAGGAGTTGTAATCTTCATAGTGAGTTCAAGACCAGTCTATGCTACAAAGTGAGCCCCATCCTTTAAAAAACAAAACAAACAAAAAACAAGAGTAAATGTATATATGCATAAGAAAAATCAAAATTATATCTGTCAAAATATTTTTAATTGGACATTGTTAAGTGCTAGTGGTGATTTTGAAATGGTGCCAGTTTCAATCTGTGTCTAACAGCTGATAAAGTCCGAGATTTACTAGTTTCAAAGTCACAGGCACTAACACAACAAGCCTACACCCGTAGTTGTGATTCCAACAAATTTACAAACTCTACTGAACTCCACACACCTTAGAGATTACTCCTGCAGACTGGTAAGTTTAAAATCTCTGATAAGGTGAAAAAATAAATAAAAAGCCCTTCCTATATGAAAATAAAAGAGAAAACTAAGTAAAAACATTGCTTTGGTTCTCAAACCCCAGTAACTGGGCTAGCAAGATGACTCAGCAAGTACTGCACTTGCCACTGTGCCTGACGACCAGCTTGATCCCAGGGACCCACGTGGTGAGAATGAACTCTTTGCTCCACAGGAATCCAAAAAGAAAACCTAGCTGGATGGTGGTGGTTGGTAGGCAGAGGCGGGGGGGGACCTCAGATTTTGAGGCCAGCCAAGTCTATAGAGTGAGTTTCAGGATAGCCAGAGCAACATGAAGAATCCATTTAAAAAAAAAAAAAAAAAAAAAAAAAGACCTTTACGCTCCAAGATAGTTTACAAACAACAGTGTGATTTTCTTCAATTTTTAAATTTTATTCAAAGAGAAAGAATGTCCTTGTGTGAAGGTGTGTATGGACACCACTCCTGTGGAGGACAGAGGAAAACTCCTGAGTTGAGTTCTCTCCTGCCACCTTGTGGACCCAGGAGTATAAGGTCAAAGAACTACCTCTACCATCGGACTAAAGGTTCCATTCATTCTATTATGTACTGGGTTCTATCCTGTTATGATTTGAAAGCAGAATGTTCTTCACAGGTTCATATATCTGAACACTTAAGTCACTAGCTGGTGGCTGTGTTTGGGGAAGTTGAGGACCTTTAGGAGATAAGACCTAGGTAGGAGTGTGTCCTGGGGGCAGGTGTGGAGGTCTACAGCCTAGCTCTGCTTCCTGATTGGCCAGATGTGAGCAAGCAGCCTTCTGCAGCGGCCTGCTTCCTGATGCCATGCCTTCCTCACTCTCATGTGATACTCAAACCCTGGGCTGAAAGAAAACCTGCCTCCCTCAAGTTGCTTCTTGGAGGTAACTTGGTCACAACTATGAGGAAAGTAACCAATGCACATCTCCAACATCCCAATCCCACAAACGAACACCACCAACCACCAGAGGCAAAACAGAAGCATGGAAAAGATTTGCTTTTCAACCAATGATCAGTTATGCAACTTACAATACCAGAACTTTTTTTTTTTTTTTTTGTCTTTTGAGACAGGGTTTCTCTGTGTAGCCCTGGCTGTCCTGGAACTCACTCTGTAGCCCTGGCTGGCCTCAAACTCAGAAATCCGCCTGTCTCTGCCTCCCAAGTGCTGGGATTAAAGGCGTGCGCTACCACGCCCAGCCCAGAACATTTTAAAGTTCTTTTCTCTACAAAGGCTAATTCTGTCAAATCAAATTGAACAATATTATGGGCTGTAATTAGCAACAGGGTAGTAGTGTGACAATAAACAGAACTGGGTCCTGTTGTCTATTTATGGTCAGTGATATCCTGCAAAGGCTGAGCCTTCATTGCTTGGTGAAGTGAGCTCATTCTGTGACTGTGAGTGTTGATCTTTGAAACTCTTTTGTATGATACTAGGGCTCACTCTTACAGTAGATCCCTTACAATAGATTATCTACTAGAAGATCTATGAGCCGTCACCATTTCTCCAAAAGGAAGAAAAAATTAGAGAAGAGGGAAGAAAATGCCAAGTGGTTAAGACAAATGAAAGAACACACAGAATTTAAAAGATTGTAGTTATGTAGGCCTGGTTGTCCTTGAACTCACTGTGAAGAACATGCTGGCCTCAAACTCACAGATCTACCGGCCCCCACCTCTTGATTAGGGAGATGGCCAGAAACTGGTAGAGCGGTGTAGAAGGAAGATGATGACAATCACAGAAGTCAAAGGCCGTAGCTTAGTCAGAATACTTGGCTAGCACATATGGTGGCTCTAGGTTTGTCCTTAGGAGCACACAAACCAGGTATGGTGACTTAGACAATCCACATGAGATTCTCTCTGACAACAATAGTAATAATACCACTGAATTAATCACAAAACAATCTAAACTGGGTAACACTAATAGTAATGGAAGAGAGTCAAAAAGGCAAAGATGATGTGGAAGCTGCCTGTGTGTAGGAGAAGTAGGTCTACCAGGGGAAGTACTAAGGTGATGTAAGAGTATTTAAGCATGGCTATCTGGAAGAACAGTGGAATCACAAGATTACGGTTCCAGGGTGAAGAAGTAGAAAACAGAATAAGTATTAAACTTAAATGCCTCAGAGGTAACTGGAAAAGGTAGATCAAGGTTCTACTGCTTAAAAACAACTCCCCCCTCACCCCCCGAACTTGAAGGGCATCTGATGACCTGAGTTCAATCTTTGGAACTCATATAAGAGAGTTCATATATCATATTAAATAAAAATAGGATTACAGTTGGCACGGTGGCTCACGCCTGTGGTCTTACCACTTGGAAAGTGGAGACGAGACAGGAGGATCATGAGTTCAAACCAAGCCATTCTGGTCCATGGCAAGTGTGAGGCCAGTGCTTGGTCTTCAAGTGAGCTTCCAATGAGAGGAAACACAAAGGGCAGGGGATATACTAATTAGAACATGTTAAAACTATGCCAGGAGGACAAGCTCAGAATCCCAAACATGGAAGGCAAGGAGGAAGAGGAAGAAAAAGGGCCTGTCCCTTCCAAATAAATTAGATGAGAAACCTATAGATTTCAGACAAATATATGACCTTGTTTGTATCCTTGATCAAGAGAACCAATTACTAAAAAACCTAAACTAATACATAGATATAAATATAACTTGGGAAAATCTGAATACTGACAAATATCTGGTGATGTTAATTTTTAAAAGCAGGACAATGTGACTCCTATCTTTCAGATAGCTATGGATATAACTAAGTTAGTAAAGTTATTATTTTTTTTCATCTAGGATTTGCTTCACAAGGAAAGTAGGAAGGGATAGCGATGACACAGGAGTGACTCAACCGCCTGCTAATTAGCATTTTCCATACTTAATGTAGAGAAGGTAAAGAGGAAACAAAATAATTTCAGCTTCACCAATGAAAACAGACAGGAGGGCAGAAATGGCTTTGAATTTAATCTATGAGTTTTATACATTGGGCAGTTCTGGTGTAGTCACAATACCTCAGGATTCCCATTGGTTAAAATGAAGATAAAAAATTTATATTTGCTCCAGCTAGCAACTTGAACCACATCCTTAACTTCACCTTTGTTTCTTATCTCCAACACCTAACTAGTCCCCTACCCAAAACCTGCTTCCTTCCTTTTCTCAAGGATTCCCCTAGGTATTCATTCACATATGGTCCCACTCTAAAGAACCCCTCTAACCAGCTATCCCCAGAAAGATACTAAAATGCAAATCTGCCCAGCCACACTAAGTTCTTTTAACTGTTCAGTCTCTTCCTGTGTCCTTACAACGACTGAAGGCACTCCACTGGCTGACACTTCTAGTCCCTCTTATTATTTTTGACCTTTCTATGTTTTAGTTTTTGACGAAATTCTTTCAGCTTCAAAAATGCCCTTTCAACCTATCACCACCTATGCCAAACTAGCTCCCACCCCTTTATCAAACTGCAGATTAAGTAGTAGGTTCCTCAGAGAGGTAGGCATATCTAGTGTTTCCTTAAATTGAACATTTTCTCACACCTATACAAAACAATGTTTGTTCCCATGGTAACCTTACTTTCCCCTAAACTGTTTACTAAGAGTACTTAACTACATCTGCTTTCCAGCTAGACTACAAACCCAAGGGTAAATACTAGAATCCATTCTCTGTTGAATCTTAACTTCTCTATCCACAATTTTCAGTTTTGTGTTCAAGTTCCATAGTCCTAGTCCCTAGTATGGGAAATAAAAAGTCAAGTAGGCATTATACAGGGACCTAGACTTTGCATGAATTGCATACTAGGAAGTTCCTGAAGCACAGTGGGAATGAAAATTTCAACAAGTTGGGAAAATACTAATCTAACACTATTTTTTGCCCGAGTTTATAGGTATCCAAGTTTACACCACCTTATCCTCCTGCCCTGCCCCCCTTAATCTGTTTAGGATTATGTAAATCGTACAGCTAAATCTTTAAAACTCTCAAAATGCTTCTCAAACTAAGAACTTTCATATTTAACAAGGTCACAATCTGATAAACCAACAGTATCTACTTAAGCCCCCAATGAAATGACTGAAATACACTTAATTAAAATTTTATCCTAGGGCTGGACATGGTGGACCCTGGACGCTTTTAATCCTAGCACTGGGGATGCAGAAGCAGATCTCTTCTTGCGCTCAAGGCCAACCTGGTCTACAGAGTTCCAGGACAGCCAGGGATACATAGAGAAGCTCTGCCCGCCCCCCCAATCTAAACTCTTGAATTATTGGTCATTTCTTATGGTACTTGGAAGGCAAAGTTGTAAAACTTAGTCATTTTTACTTTGTTTTTTGAGAAAGGTCTCACTACGTAAAGCCTATACCCCCTGCTTGTACACCTTGGATTTAATTTGTAAAAGGCTAAGGTGATGGACTGCCCACTTCCTCCTCCTTTTTTTCCTCTCTCCTCTACCTCTCTCTCTCTCTCTCTCTCACACACACACACACACACACACACATACACATCCCCGAAGACTTGGACTTAGAAGCACCATTTACCACTTAATTAAAATAAATGGATGATGAATAAATAAGTAGAGATAATAAATAATAAAAAATAAATAAGAGATAGTCTCTTATTCAGCTGAGAAAAACAAGCAAAAAAAAAAAAAAACTAAAACAAAAAACCCACCCTGCTTGATTTAATTCCCATCCCTTTCCCAAACTCGTACAATTACTAATCTCACACGTCAGCATATACTCATTTAAAACCAAAGTAATTTTTTTTTCAATGCGGGCGATCAAACTTTGGAGCCTCAGGCATGGTAGGCCAGGCAGGTAGGTACTCATACCACTAAGCTACACACTCCCAGCCTAAGCTGAATGACGCCTTAAGATTTCAAAATTAGTTATGGGGAAAAAAAAACAAAAACACAAAAGTAGTTTGTCACTGTGTAACTACTAGCAGTAGCCGGCCAGTTTATTATGAGCCACTGGAAAAGGGGAAAAGACTGAAGTAGTAACACGTGCGTTTCCTGGATGAGTGATCAGAAGCTAGTTTTCGTAACTGCTGGTTGCACCAAAAACGCCATCATAAAGAAAAGCTAAAATGTACTCGGAAAATGGATGTACTCGGCCCAGAAAGCGTACTCTGACCAAATGTAAGGACATTTAAATCTGCTCCACAGGGATGCCTTGAGACCCCGTGCTCGCTGCCGACGCGCCGAAGCCACAGGTTGGACCACAAAGAGCCCCTTCCTCAAAGTTCACTCGAACCCCGCAGTCTTGTCCCGGCGGTCCGCAATGCAGCTCCTCGCATTCTTCACACCACTCTAGCAAGTCACCAGGTGGGACACCGATTGGCAGACCGGGGAAGCTGGGCGGGTATGCCACGAGTCCCAAGTAACTCCCGCCCCAGTGCCTTCCCTCCGAGCAGAAGGCGGCAGGAGTGCACCACGTGAACCGGCCTCAGGTCGTCCCTCTTCCCGACCTAAGCATCTCTCCAGGCGCCTAGAGTAGGCTGCGCTGGAAGCGTCTCCCCCAAGGTCACCGGGCACCATGACCCGACTCCCGCAGCCCGGCGGCCGCCACCTGACCACGGGCCCGCAGCTCGGCCGGGAGAGACGCTGTGCCCAGCGCCTCAAGGTCCCCTTCACCCACGCCACGTTCCGGGCCACGCGGCTCTGCGCGCCCAGGATGCCGGGACGCTCGCCCCCACCCTTGCCCCAGGGAGGAAAGTCCCCGCGAGCCTGCGGGACTCCGCGACCCCACCGGGGCACCAAGGGCACCGCGGATTCCGTGCGGCGCGCTGCCCCGCTCAGCCCCGACTAACCGTTATGTGTGTCTCGCGGCGCCCGGAGTGTGCGTGACGCGGCGGCGCGCGGGCCGCAGTTCCTCGGAGCCGCGGAGGGGGTCCCGCTCGTGTCCCCTGCCCGCCGCCGGGCTCGTTGGCTGCTGCACCTACACGACCGACCAGTCACGTCGCAGCTCGCCACTTTGTCTGGCGGGGCAGGCGCGGCTGCCTTATAACCCGCGGGGGCCGGAGCATGCGCACAGGGGGTGGAGTCGGCCTTCCCGGCCGCCGCCCCCTCCCTGCCATACATACTCCTTGCTCGGCATCTCGCGCCTCCACACGCCGCGGGCTGCGCGTGCCCGCTCGCTCGGGCGCGCGCGCCGGCGCCCCCCCCTTCCCGCCACGTGACCCGGCGCCGCGGCCCGGAGACCCTCGCACATCCCTGGGTGCTTATCAGCGCTCTGAGGCGGGGTAGCTGCTTTTGGCGCGTTCCGGGGACGCCATCGCGGGCCTCACCCCTCAGGCTCTGAAGGAGAAAAGGGGAAAACTGCCCTGAGGGCCGACCCTGAGGTGCAGAGGGCGAAGGCGATGGACCGTCGGAGTCCAGGGATTGAACAGTATTTGAATGGACGCTGGTAGACTCCGATGTGGGCCTGGAACCCGGGCTCGGGGACCCGGAGAAGTTGCTGGAACCCTCCGGGCCTGCTTCCTCGCACTACATCAGCCACTGTGGAGGCGTTAGGAAGTTTAATGTGCGATTTTACGCAAGTATCTCGTCACAGAGCCTGACCTGTGGCATTTGATGAACGCTTAGTTTAAGGACAAGCCGGTCAGGAGAAACTGGCCCCGGGGCAGAGGGTGTGGACGTTGGAAACGCTGATGTGAGCATGCTCTTAGGTCAGAAGTTTATGGACACTGCATTTGGGGGACGGGTCGGGATTATGGCTAGTGGGATCGGGACAGTTGCATGCTAAGTAAGCACTGTACCAGAATTATCTTGTGTGATCTTCACAACCGTGTGAGATAGGTGCCAAGAAGATCTTGTAAATAAGGAACCCCGGGCTTCACGAGGTTAACTGGCAGAAGTCACCAGGCTAGGAAGTCGCCAACATTTAAAGTCAAAGCTACAGAGCCTGGTGTCACAAGAGCCATTTTCGGTTCTTCACCAAGCCCAGATACCAAAGTGTCTTGAAGTGGTAAACTAGTGAGTATTCTTAATGACCAGAACCCTTGAGATTTTTATTATTATGAGATTGGTATTTGGTTGGTTGGTTTTGATTTCTTGTTTTGTTTTTTTGAGATAGCCTTGTGTGTGTATATAGCTCCACTTGGCCTGGAACTCATGTAGACCAAGCTGACTTCGAACTAAGATCAAACCTGAAAAAAAAAAACAACCTGCCTCTTCCTCCCTAGTGCTGATATTAAAGACATGCACCACCACAGTCAGTGTCAATATTTTTATTTGTTTAATTTTGTGTTTTGAGACATGGTCTTATTATGTATTCTCTTGGCTGGCCTGGAACTTGTAACGTTGATTAGACTGGCCTCAAATTCAAGAGATCCACCTGGTTTTGCCTCAGTGCTGCTATTAAAGGCATGTGCTCCATCACACCTAGTGAGAATATTTTTTAAAGAAGTCAGGCCTTCTGACTTCCAAGGCTCTTACTGCATACCAAGATTCTGCCCTCCCTGCCATTTGCTCTCTGACCTCTCCTCACCTACACTGGTTTTCCTAACCCTCCGAAATAGGCCCTCTACTTAGTTTTGTGGATGAAGAACCAGAGATTGAAAAGAGGCCCTGTGTGCCGTCAGCTCTCCTCTGCCTCCTTTTAGTATGAAGAGTTCAGCATGTTAGTAGGATCCAGTTTGAAATCCACCAAGTGCTGCTTATGAGTAATACTTTGCCTTTTACATCTGATAAATACATAGAAGGGAGAAGCTCTTCAGATCTTTGGGGTGGTTGGAACTTAAAACAGTAGTGGTTTAGGATTGTTAGGATAAGACATTCCGTGGTACATTTAACTTGCAGGAGTCTGGCCCCTGTTTAGATCTTCAGCACCACAAAAAGGGAAGTGGGGGTACTCGGAGTATTCTCGTAGTAACTGTCCAGGAGATGGTTTGAAAAGGTAAGCTAGAGAGGTGGGAAGTTTCTGGATGGTTTTGTTTGTTGGCTGACCTCAAAAACCTTACCTGTGTATGTGAGGATGCTCATAAACTTGTGACTCTCTCCCTCCCCACACTGAGATGGCAGGTCTGAGCCTGATTTCAGGGTAGGCAGTACAGGATGGAGTGGGAAACTGATACATTCACAATAGAAATCTGGGAGCCAGTTCTCCAGAGTTCCATCTTTGATACTTGACAACTTACTTATACTGTGCCCTTAGACAAGTTAAGCCTCATTCTCCACTCTGTGCAAGAAAGGTAGGATCTGGGGCTGAAGAGATGGCTCAGCGGTTAAGAGCACTGACTGCTCTTCCAGAGGTCCTGAGTTCAATTCCCAGCAACCACATGGTGGCTCACAACCATCTGTAATGAGGTCTGACATCTTCTTCTGATGTGTCTGAAGGGAGCAATGGTGATGTACTCATATGCATAAAATAACTAAATAAATCTTTAAAAAAAAAAAAAAAAAAGAAAGGTAAGATCTAGCTCATGGCCTACCTTATAGGATTGCTATGATAATACAGTTATACAATTAAGATTTACTTCAGGGCTGGTGAGATGGCTCAGTGGTTAAGAGCACTGACTGCTTTTCCAGAGGTCCTGAGTTCAATTCCCAGCAACCACATGGTGGCTCACAACCATCTGTAATGGGATCTGAAGCCCTCTTCTGGTGTGTTGGAAGACAGCTACAGTGTACTCATATATATAAAATAAATAAAAATAAACCTTTAAAAACTTTTTAAAAATTAAAATAAAAATAAAAAGATTTACTTCAGACCCCACCCCCACCCCAGTGCTTTGGTAAGTGCTTCGCTACTCAGCTGTAGCTCCAGCCCATTTTGTTCTTACTTCACTTATGTTTTATTCATGTAAGAAACACTTTTAGGCAGTGAGATCTCTGTGAGTTCAAGGCCAGCCTGGTTTATAGGCAAGTTCCAGGATAGCCAAGGCTATACAGAGAAATCTTATCTCGAAACACCAAAAGAGAGTAAGAAAAAAGAGAGACTAATGGAGGAGATATATGGTCAAAAGCGCATTATATATGACATCATGAGAGAATAAATAGAAAATTTCTTCCTTAAAACTTAATCTAAAACCCTAAAGGGTACCCATTAGCACCTACTTCCAAGGCACGGAGCAGGATTATATTGTTATATGTTATGTTATAATTTTGTTTTTAGAAAGAGCTATTAATGGTTTTGAAGACTCAGACCCTACACAACCTGGCTTGGGGGAAAAAGACACTTAATGTTGTGAGTTGAGTATAATTGGAATCAGAGGACCTAGCCCCATAATTGCTATCTGGGCCAGTAATTAATTGAACTCTGGCTTTTAAGTCCTGCCTCAAAGTAAGTTAAAGATAGTACTGAGAAGCCTGAGCTATTGTGATAATCAATGAGATAGTATTTGTAAAAGTGATTAGTGATTCTCTGAAAGGCCTCCCTAAGTTTTATGAAATAATACTTTATTTTTAATTATACTTATTTAGTGTGTGTGAAGAAACTACTTGAGGTAATCAGTCCTCTCTTCCACCATGTGAGACCTGAGGATTGAACTCAGGTTGTCGGGCTTGGCAGCAAATTCCTCCTGAGCCAAGCTGGACTCTGAATTAATGTTACTGTTATTTTTACAAGATGCATAAGAGGGAAAGATCCAAAGAACTACAGAATGCTGAGCCTGTAGCTCGGCGGCACAAGGACTTTTATGTGATATCCAGTACTTGAGCCAACAAACCAACAAAACAAAACAATAGGGCAGGTGATTTGGAGAAAACAATGGGATAGCACCCATTAAAGTCCTTATTCTAACTTAAACCATGACATAGTCAGGAAATAAACTAAGGAACATAGATTTAAAAATTTAGAGACTTCTACGCACTTCCTCTAGACACAGGTGGATAGCAGGCTGCGCCTCCATCTCATCAGGAAACTGCTAAAGTTCCTGTGGGATCAAAGTGCAATTTTATAAGAATGTGAGGGATGAAGAGGATAAACCCATGGTGGCCCTGACAGCATGTCTGACAAATTAATACTGCATGGCGGTCATGTGTTTATTTTTAAAAAAGAGAACATAACTTACATCAGGAACAATAAAGGCCATGCTGAATGAACCAGGTCAGTTTGCTGAGAGTGAAACCAGTGAGGTCAATTTTAGAGAGATTCCTGCACACATGCTATCTGAAGTACCCATGCATTTTACTTACAAAGCCTCCCACATTAAAGGCACTGAGATTCCAGAATCCCAACTGCACCCGATCTGTTCATACTGTGAACTTCTTAGATTGTTAAATAAATTTCATATAAATGTCAGATTTTTTAGTTTAATTTATTTTAAACTCTCCTAGCATGGTAGTTCACATCTTTAACCCTACCACTTGGGAAACAGATAGATAGCTCTCAGAGTCTTAAGCTAGCTTGGGCTAGATAGTAAAACCTCGTCTTAAAAAAAAAAAAAAAAAAAAAGGAAAGGAAAGGAAAGGAAAGGAGGAAAGAAAAAGAAAATTAAAGCTGAGAACAGGAAAATGATAGCATACCCCCCCCACACACACACACAGACATTTAACATGAATGGAAATAGAAAAGCTGTGATCCCCTCACTGGGGAAGTTGAGACAGGAGGATAAATGAGTTCAAGATGGGCTTGGAGGAGACACTTCCAGATTGGTTACATGGCAAGACCCTGTCTCAAAAAGAAAATAAAATGGAGTCCAGAATGCTAAAAGATATTTTCTGGGGCTAGAGAAATGGCTCAGTGACTAAGAAAACTAGCTAGCTATTCTTCCAGAGGACTCAGGTTCAATTCCCATCACCCACATGGCAGCTTAAAGCTGTCTGTAACTCCAGTTCCAGGGGATCATACAGGCATGCCGGTAAACACCAATGCGCGTGTGCGTGCTATGTGTGTGTGTGTGTGTGTGTGTATTTTTTTTTAAAGATTATTTTCTGAGTGGACCCATCTAATGAATGGCATGGTCAGAAAAAGCAAAATATCCAGTCATAACTAGGTTTTTATTTTTTCAAGAATTATGCTCTCTATAGCTTTTAGCTTTATATCAAGTTTCCCAGAATCCACATCTGTTTTAAAGTTGGGTAAATGGGTGGTGATTTGGCATCTGCTTCACCTAATCTATACTGTTGTTGAGTGAGAAAAAAAAACCTCAAGGTAAGAATTACAACTCCATAAATTAGTGGCAGCAGAAGAAGTGCAAAATTGAAAATTACTGATTATGCACTTATTTGGAAAGGAAAAAAAATCACAGCATGTTTCCTCTAGAAATGTGGAACTGCTAACATTCCCTCAATTCTTTCACTTACTGTGATACAGAAAACAGGAAGTTGATATTATTCCCAGTTTACTAACAACACAAGAAAGGATTCTTTTTTTTTTTTTTTTTTTTTTTTTGGTTTTTTTGAGACAGGGTTTCTCTGTATAGCTCTGGCTGTCCTGGCACTCACTTTGTAGACCAGGCTGGCCTCGAACTCAAAAATCCGCCTGCCTCTGCCTCCCGAGTGCTGGGATTAAAGGCGTGCGCCACCACGCCCGGCTGAAAGGATTCTTTTAAACACAGTGCTTATTCAGCCAAGAATATAACCCACACAATTTCTAATTAATGCAAAATATGGAAAATGAAGTTTACAAATGCCAGGCCAAATAAACATCATGATTGGTAATCCTTAGAAACATCTACAAGTATTTTACAAACAACTGTTATAGTTTGTTCTTGTAAAGTACATAAGAGGGAGAGATGGGAAGGGGCGGAGCTTGTAGTTGGGTAGAGCTGAACCGTGTATGAAACAAGTGCTGGCTAAGCAAAGACCAAAAGTGCTATTCCTGAAGAGCCTCTTTAAAGCCTAAGAGTGCTTGTTCCAAGTACCTTCTTCTAGTTTCATATTGCAAGTCAGCTATGGTCCTGCTGGTTCCTGAAGCCTTCCTTTGGGTTTCTAAAGTTTTTTGAAGAGTAACTCAGTAACAGTAAGGTGAGCTCAAGGTCCTCTCTGAACTCTGTCTCCTCAGCTCTTGCTATTTTGAACCTTTTATCACCTCCCTGCACTAGTTTACATCCTGATCTGCCGCTTTCCTGGCTTCCTGCTCACAGGAGATAATTTGGCCAAGATGGTTTGACAGAAAACAAATTGCCTGCAATAAAATTTCTTCAACATGACAAAGTAGTAAATGATTACTTACATACTTTTTTAGTATTGTCCCTAGGCAAGAATGTTTGTGCCTTGGGGAATATACACTAATATATTTTCTTACCCATAAACATACAAAAATAATTTTACAAATTATAAAAAAATGCATAAGTTGCCACATGTAGCTATTAATATAAGAGCAATGCAAAGTTTGAGGCCATCGTAGCAAGCTTCTTGGTAGAGCTAAGCAACCATTATGCAAACTGTTGATCATGAAACCTGTCTATGACATCAAAAAGTCATGATTAACAACTGCTTATTCCCCATCTGAATTTAGGAGTAATGTGAATTTAAGCATTCAAGTTGGAGGTAGAGATGAACTTTGAACTTGATTTTAAGATTCCGGACTTGGAGGTAAGACACTGGCCTAGAATGTATGAAGTCCTGTGTTTCATTCCCAGGACCACAGTAAACCACACAACCCCATGGTGTGTGGCATAGCCTGTTACCTATAGTTGTATCTAGTGAGGTCCAGAAGCTATCAAATCTACAGTGTAGCCTTGTCTCTATATTTTGTACAAGTCTTGGCTTATAACCAAGCATGTAGTACACAGCTATAATCCCAGTAGTCTTGGAAGCAGATACAAGAGGATTATACCACCTGGGCTCCGCAGTGAGCTTCTATTTATAAATAAATAAAGTCAGATGTTGTGCCTTTATTTGCTCTGATACGGTTACATTTTTGTGGTTTTACATGCCATCCTTCTTTAGGTAAAGATATAAAGGTCTTCCTATTGTGGTAGAAGTTTTCGCCAGGCAGTGGTGGCATACACCTTTGATCCCATAACTTGGGAAGCAGAGGCAGGCAGATTTCTGAGTTTGAGGCCATCCTGATCTACAGAGTGAGTTCTAGGACAGCCAGGGCAATGCCGAGAAACCCTGCCTTGGGGATGGGGGGAGAAGAGAAAGAGAGAAGTTCTCATGATTCATTGAGCAATCTTCGCAAAGAAGAGCTTGGGACACAGAAGGTAGCAATTTATAGTTCTGATTTAGAGGAGTTAGGAACTTGGGACTAGGTCCAGCCAGAAGGCTCTGTGAAAGTCTGACCACCCAAGTTCAACCTCAAAAACTATGTAAAAGTGGAAGGACAGAATCCTCTCCACAATGTATTCTGGCCTCCAAGTTTGTACCATGGCAACCCCACCCCCCACCCCCACACTTACACACTCTACATACACTACATTTTTAAAAGAAAGCTGGGGGTAGGGGCTAAGTTGGTATAGTGCTTGCTGTACAGGAATGAGGACCTAAGTTTGGATCTCTACCACCCGTGGTTTTAGACACTGTAATCTGAGCACTGGAGGCAGAGACAGCACAATGTCTGGAGCTTGTTGGTCATATAGTTTTGCTCAGTCTGTCATCTCTGATCTTACCCTGTCACGGCATATAAGGTAGAGAGCAGCAGAAGACAGTGAAAATAGTCCTCTGGCTTCAGCATGCACTAACATGCACACAGACGTATGCACCACACACATAAAAGAAACCTCAGAGTCCTCTTTACTGACAGGAAAAGGCCCCTGCCACAGTACTGCCTATCCCTGAAGAAGAAAATAAAGGTAAACATTTATGTTAGGTCTGTATGAGTAGATTACTTATCCTTAAAGTGTTCAAACTGAAGAGCCTAAAAGGACCAGGAAAAAGTTCTCTAGCCTAGTGTAAGCTAATGACTAATGAGCAGTGTGAAGAGAGTCCATACTCCCTCTATGCATCCAAATTCAAATGTTTTTAGGAAAAAAAAATTTTTTTAAGCCCTTGGGAGGTAGAGACTGAGATCAAGAGCTCAAAAGGGCCCGTGGGTAGGCTGTTGGGGCAGGGAGGGGCAGTGAGATGGCTAAGCAGGTAAAAAGTTTGCTGCCAGGCCTGACAACCTGGTTCTAATTCTTGGAAATCCACATGGAGGAAGGAGAAAACTGACCTGTGTAAATTGTCTTATGACATCTGCATGTTAAATAAAAGTTTCAAAACGCTTTATTTTTCAAAATAAAGGAAGAAGCCATAAAACTTGCAAGACTTTGTTGTCAGGGTATTTTGTTTGTTTTTGTTTTTATTTTTCAAGACAGGGTTTCTCTGTGTCACTCTGGCTGTCCTGGAACTTACCGTGTAGACTAGGCTGGGCGTGAACTCTGAGATCCCCTTCCCGAGCCCCCACCTCTACCTCCCAAGTGTGTGCCTCCAGGCCTACCCCTTCTTTATAATCATATGAAGGAGGAACAGACAATGCAGGTTTGAGTGTAGAGAATGGGGAGGGGGTAGAAGGAGAAACAAGCGAGTCTGGAGAGTGGGCACTTAGCATCTTGGTAGGCTGCTTTGTTCCAGCAAGTCCTTTGATTTGTTTTCATCATAAAGATGCTTCCTCTCCGAGACATCTTCCCAGTACCCATGGTGGCTTGGGAGGCCTCCATGGATAAGCCTCGTCTTAGAACAGGGATCATAGTACCAAGGCTTGGCAATCCCTCCTCCCTCCTCCCTCCCTCCCCACGTGGAGAACTTTTCATTGTCACATTTGGCAGATCAGGACTCAAATGAGAACAGTTCTTTAATAGCTTCATGCACAGTGCCTCCCTTAAAAAGACTCACGCTCTTTGGTCACCATGGCTACAGTGACTGAATCAACCCACTTCATCTTTTGCACTAGAATGACCTTCAATCCCAGACTCCATACCAAAGGCACATTTTTTTTCCCACTTCGGTGTCTTAGAACACATGGTCTCAGGCAGAAGGCTTAAGGAGAGCTGTTTAATGTCCTATAGAAGCACACATTCTTCCTATTGCCTACCGCTTTTTAAAAAAATTTTAAAGATAGGGGATCCCAGGCTGGCCTCAAGCTCACCATGTTGCCAGGTTTTACCTACAACAGTGGTTCTCAGCCTGAGGGTTACAACTCTTTTGGGGGGCAAGTTGAAGAGCCCTTTTACAAGGGTTGTCTAAGTCTATAAGATATATTTACAATTCGTAACAGTAGCAAAATTACATGTATCAACAAAAATAATTTTATGGTTGGAGGGGTCACCACAACATGTGGAACTATTAAAGGATGACAGCATTAGGAAGGCTTAGAATCACTACTCTAGAAGCTCTGACTGCTCTGCCTCTATCTCCTACATGGCTTGCATTACAGGCATGTACCACTGTACCCAGTTTCTTTCTTTCTACTAATTTAACAGCAGGAAGCTGGGTTATTTTACAGCAGTGGAATAACCTCTGTTCTATGTGTTACCTACAGACTGTTTACTTTAAGCCTAAAGTATAATCTTCAAGTTTAGAATACTTTGCCTAGAGTAACTATTTTCATAACTCCCAGATTCCACCCATATGCACACATACCTCATTATTTTTGCCTGATTACACTAGCCACATCAGGTACTAGAATCTGGAGAAATTATATATTGTGCCAGAGGCCAATGAGAGGTACAAAACCATAAATTGCAGACAAGCAATGCATTGGTGTGGTAAGGTAGGGCACTAGGCGTGACAATCCCAGTCTGCATCAGGTTCAGACAGGTTAGATAATGGGGCTACATTTTATTTTCAATAAAAGGATTAGTCAAGGTGGAAGCTTGTAACTCTATCATATGTAACCTTTCTGTTTGACTAGTCATTTGATCAGCTCAGACAAGACCACACCATGAAATAGCCAAATTGGTTTTAACTATAACACAATAGCTCATAATTTAACTATAACACAATAGCTCATAATTTAGGCTGTGATAGCTACCAAGACCACTGCCAGTTAATGGGATGAAGTATGGATATCAGAAATTACTTGGGGAACTCCTAGTCCCTGCAGCTGTAATAATAAATAAAGGCTTTCTTTTTTCTTTTCTTTCTTGTTTTTTTTTGTTTTTTGTTTTTTGTTTTTTTGAGACAGGGTTTCTCTGTGTAGCCCTGGCTGTCCTGGAACTCACTCTGTGGACCAGGCTGGCCTCGAACTCAGAAATCTGCTTGCCTCTGCCTCCCAAGTGCTGGGATTAAAGGTGTGCGCCACCACGCCTGGCTAAATAAAGGCTTTCAACACAGAACCTAGAACAATCCGCCAAGAATCATAGGTGTATCACCAAGTAGTCTTTTGCCTAATCATAAGTAATTTTTAAAATAAAATGCTATAGAGGGGAGATTTAAATGTAGTCTTGCTTAATTCCATTTATACTGGGCTTTTATTTTATTCGAAACATTCTTGCCCCGTAGGCCAAGCTGATCTTGAACTCTCCTGTCCCAGCCTCCTGAGTGGGATTATGATTATGTACCACCACAAAGCTTTTTTAAAAAATGCTGTTGCTTGGTGTAGTACTACACACCTTTAAATCCAGCACTTGAGAGGGAGAAGCAGGTAGGTTTCTGTGAGTTTGAGGCCAGCCAGCCTAGTCTACATAGCAAGTGTGAGCCAGGACTTAAAAAAAAAAAGACCAATAATGATGATGATTATGATAGATAGATAGATAGATAGATAGATAGATAGATAGATAGATAGATGGATGCACATGTACTGCTATGCAGCTGGGGCTAGCCTGAAAATTGCTGTTTATTGTTGCTTGGTGTAGTAGCATACACCTCTAATTCCAAGATGGTAGGGAGAAGCAGGTAGATTTCTGTGAGTTTGAGGCCAGCCTAGTCTTAATAGCAAGTGTGAGCCAGAACTTAGAAAAAAAAAAAAGACCAATAATACTGATGATAGATAGAAAGACAGATAGATGATTGATGATAGACAGACAGACAGACAGTATTGCTATGTAGCTGAAGCTACCTGAAAATTGCTGTTTGTTATCCAGACTCCTTCTGCTTTCAGCCCCCTCAGTGCTAGGATTACAGGTGTCCACCACCACATTTGGCTATTTTTATTCATTTATTTTGTTCAAATTCCTTGTCACAGAACGAGATGGAGATTCAGGAAATAAGGAGGAAAATGCAGCAATATTTCATAGTCCCAATCCGCAGACTTTTGGCCTTCATGGGTTCTATTTCTTTGCAGAAAGCTCCTCTTCCTAAATTGGAGGTGTAGCTCAATTAGAGGTGGTGGTTAGTGTTGTTAATTTTCCATCATCTGGATTTACCTGGGCAAAGATTCACAATGAGAGATTGCCAGACCAGGTTGGCCTGTGGTGGGCTATCTTGATTGTGTTAGTTGAGGTGGGAGGACCCGCCCACTGTGGGTGGCATCATTCCTAGGCTGTATTGTAAGAGTGGGAAGGTGAGGTGAGCACTAGATACTTGCTCTGGTTCTACCACCCTGACTCCCCACAGCGGTGGGCTGTCAGCCGGAATTGTGAGTCAGAGAAACCTTTTCTCCCTTAAGTTGTTCTTTGTTATTTTATCACAGTGACAGGCAATGAAATTAAGACTGTGGAAGAGCCCTTACCTAGCCCATGTGAGGTCGTGGGTTCAAATCTCAGCAAAGGGATGGGGCACCTTTTCTTCTACCTGGTAAACTGGAAGATGGGAGAAACATAGGTAGATTAACAAGGGGTGGGGTGGTTAGTAATTCTGTTACATAATTCAAAGCTCTTATTTCAATTTAGCTCTCTTACTGATTATTGTGAATTAATAGGCTTCTATGGTTTTTATATTTGCCAAGGAGGATCTTCTACATAATTGCTTTTTATCCTCTAATGAAAAGCATAGGAAGGCTGCCTCCAAATCCAAGCTATTTTCAATGTTTCATTTCCTATTTCCTTAGCAGGAGTGGATAATTATTTTAGAAAAAGTGTTAGTTTGTAAATTAAAGTCCATCCTGTCTGTCCTCCTGTAAAAGACATGCATCTCTTTCTTCTGGGCCTTGTTGGGTTTGTCTGCTTTTGAGATAGTCTTACTGTGTAACCCTGACTGGCCTTGAATTCGCAAATCCATCTCGGCTTCCTCAATGCTTGATGTACAGAGCTTTGTACCTACTACTTTGTACCTACATCGTGCCTGCTTGTTTTTGCTTTTGGGGTTTTGGTGTTGCTTTGGGTTTTTTGTTTGTTTGTTTGGTTGTTTTTTGTTGTTGTTGTCGTTTGGTGGTAGGTTTTGTTTTGTATGTTTGAGTGTGTGTGTGTGTGTGTGTGTGTGTGTGTGTGTGTGCACATGTATATTTGCACAAGTGACTGTAGGTGCCTGGGGTTACCAGAAGAGGATCCCCTGGAGCTGGAGTTACAGGTCTTTGTGAGCCACTCAGTGTGGGTGCTGGAAACAGATGGTCCTCTGCAAGAGCAGCAAGTGCTCTTAATCTCTGAGACATCTCTCCAGATCCTGCCTGCTTTTTGTTTTGTTTTTTAGCATTACATATTCAGAAGGTTTACCAGTCTACAAAAATGTTGTCAGCAGATCTGCTGAAGTAAAATAACATAAAGGTGGAAGAAGAGAACTGACTCCTACAAGTTGTCCTCTGACTTTCAGACACATAACCCTTTCCCGTAAATAAAAATAAAGAGCCCAAGATGGTGGCACACACTTACAATACCAGCTACTCAAGAGACTGAGGCAGGAAGGTGGTAAGTTTG
Source organism: Mus minutoides (assembly GCA_902729485.2). Classification (NCBI taxonomy): domain Eukaryota; kingdom Metazoa; phylum Chordata; class Mammalia; order Rodentia; family Muridae; genus Mus; species Mus minutoides. The sequence continues at coordinate 93,410 of CACVCL010028175.1, read as the reverse complement.
AGGCTAACCTGAGTGATTTAGCTAGACTCTATATTAAAAAACAATATCATTTAAAAAATATTTATTAAAAAGACGCTAGGCAGTGGTGGCCCAGGCCTTTAATACCAGCACTCAGGAGGCAGAGGCATGTGGATCTCTGTGAGTTCAAGGCTAGTATGGTCTACAGAGTTCCAGGTCAACCAGGACTACACAGAGAAATTCTATCCCAAATCAATCAAACAACAAAAAGATTTATTTTATGTGTATATCTTTCCCCTGTATGTATCTATACGTACTATGTTATGTGTCTGATGCCCACCAAGGTCTGAGGATGGCATTGAATCACCTGGGTTTGGAGTTCAAGGTGTTTGTGAGTCACCGTGTGAGTGCTAGGAATCAAACCAGGGCCTTCTGTAAGAAGAAACAATTGTTCTTAACCATGGAGCCAACTCTCCAGTCCTTCTTGAAAAATATTTTTTTAAATGATACATGCCTATCTAGGGCACACAGAGCACATGTGTTTAGATTGCTCACAGAAGCCAGGAGCTCAGATCACCGGGAGTTACAACCGTTTGTGTGCTGGCAGCGTGAGTGATGATGACTCCAGGTGGAGAACCTGCCTAGTAGTCAGGGGCTCTGGGTGTGGCTGTAACACTACAGAGAGAAAGGGAAGTGCAGACTGAGAGGAAGCCCTGGGATGGTAGTGGGCCATGCCTCTCTAATCCCAGGGACCTGTCGGGCAGAATGCAGTCTGGAGTTCAGAACAGAGCCCTGTTTCAAAGGGAAAAGCCTCATGTTCCAGGAACTAAGGAACACTATCAATATATTTTAGCAGGAAATTTAAATTTTATGTAAGTGATAAGCATGATTTGCTGCCAGTTTGGAAAGCTAGTTTTTCTAAAATAATCTCAGCTAGAAATTGATTATTTTCTAAAAGGCTTTTGTTTACTCCTTTTCTGCACAAAGATCTCAGGACACCTTTATCCCACTAAAGAACACTTTCTACTTCTTGATTATCCAGTACAACTATAGTACAATTCCACTTCCTTCTCCCCCTTTGTGATCATAGATTAGGAACCACCCAAGAAATAAAGACACTCAGAAAAAGAAGAAGGTCTGGATGAAGGCCTAAGGACATTCTCAGGAAGAGAGGCCTTTAGGCAGCTGTGTTATGAGGGGTGAACTTTCCTCAACCTTTGATTCAGGATTCCAGTTGAACTAATGAAGGACATTGTCTCAAGAAAAAAAATATTGTTTTCTCTAGCAATTCTCTTCCTCTTCCTCTCTCTCTCTCTCTCTCTAAGACAGGGTTTCTTTGTGAGGCCCTGGAACTCATTCTGTAGACCAAGCTGGCCTTAAATTCAGAAATCAGCCTGCCTCTGCCTCCCAAGTGCTGGGATTAAATGCATGCGCCACCACTGCCCCGCTCTCTTTTCTCTTTCAAAGCATATCTCTGTAAATTTCTTATTAACATGATTATTTCACCTATTGATATCATACAAATTGATTTTTACAGATGTAGGTGTGTGGTTATTAAATACTTGTTGATTATTTAAGTGTTGGGTGTTAGTGTAGTAACAGTGAGGATGTACAGCAGGTGACACTTAGCAGTGTCCTCTGTACCAGGCACTGTTAGATACAGTTTACATAGAACTGCTCAGAGTAAAAGCACATTTATCTGGTTGTCTCTCCCCACCTCTGACAAACAGTTCAACAGCAATAATTCCTGAAATTTAATCTTCACCTCCCCATCCAGAATAATTAGAATTCCAGTGTTTCTCATTACTATTTCGACACCAAGGAGATAACAGCTTTGTGGATTCATACCAGCTCCCTGGCTTGATCTCCACACACAACAGGCAGATATTTGCTTATAACACACATGCTGTAAGGAAAATACGAAGTAATTATTTGTAGAAGCCTGATTTTGACTCTGTGGTAGCACACACATCCCTTTAATCTCAGTACTGGAGGAGAAAGGGTGGCATGTGGATCTCTGTGAGTTCGAGGTCAGCCTGATCTACAGAGGGAGTTCCAGACCAGCCAGGACTACACAGAGAAACCCTGTCTTGAAAAACCAAACTAGGGCCGGGCGTGGTGGTGCACGCCTTTAATACCAACACTTGGGAGACGGAAGCAGGTGGATTTCCGAGTTCTAGGCCAGCCTGATCTACAGAGTGAGTTCCAGGACAGCCAGGGCTACACAGAGAAACCCTGTCTCGAAACCCACCCCCCACCCCACCCCCCATCCCCCCCAAAAAAAGGAAAAAAAAAAGAGAAGAAAACCCAAAACAAACAAACAAACAAACAAACAAACAAAAAAGGCTTAAGCCTGTGTGATCAGCCCTGCTTATGTAATCCTAGTGCCTGAGAAGCTGTCGGCCTGGGGCTGCATAGTCAGTTCCAGGCCACTGTAGGCTGCAGAGTGAGGCCTTGTCTCAAAAGCAGAAAGAAGTCCAGTAAAGTGACAATGGCTCTGTGCCTGCTTATTTGTTTGTTTTTTTGTTTTTTTTTTTTCTTTTCCAGTTCAGAGTTGGCCACCACCACTAGCACACATTAAAAATAAATTGGGGAGCAGTTGCTGGAGCAGTCAAGAGCATTGGCTGCTTTTCAGAAGATTTGGTTTCAGTTCCCAGCACCAACATAGTGGCTAACAATCATTTGAAACTCTAGTTCCAGGGATTCCAGTGCTGCCTTGCCTACAGTGGTACCAGGCATGCAGCAGTACACAGGTAAACATGTAAAGAAAATATCAATATACATAAAGTTAAAAAGTATTTAATGTTTTCTTTTTCAAATTACATGTATTGTGTTGTTGTGCTGAAATGAATGTCCTCCAAGATAAAACAATCTAAGAGGAAAGCTTGGTAAGGCTAAGGATGTTCTAAAGCAGTGGTTCTCAGCCTTCCTAGTACTGAAACCCTTTGATACAGTTCCTCATGTTGTGGTGACCCCAACCATAAAATTACTTTCATTGCTACTTCATAACTGTAATTTTGCTACTGTTGTGAATTGTAATGAAAATATCTCATATGAGACCCCTGTGAAAGGGTTATTCAACACCCCCCAACCCCCAAAGAGGTTGTGAATCACAGGGTGAGAACTATTGTTCTAAAGGAAAGTGAAATATTCCATCCTGCAGGGAAACTCCTGGGCGGAAGTGGGGCAAGCCTTTAAGTGCAGCAGGGAGGCAGAGGCAGCCAGATCTGTCAGTCTGAGGTGGACTGATCTCAGGAAGTATACAATTCAGTAGGTTCAGGGAATCTCTGAAACTGACTAGATTTACTTGCCCCCTTCCTCCCCAAGCTTATAGAACAGTTAGAGGCCTACTGGAAGACAGACACATTAAATTGCCTAGAAGAGGTTCAGACCAGTCAAGGAGGCTAGAAAAGACCAGCTAAACTAGATGACACTCTCCAACCCATTGAGCTGCCTGCAGGTTGTGCAGTGAGCTTAAGTTACCAGCTTTCATGAGCTATCACCCATGCTAGGCTACGCATTGGTGGTCTGTCTTTGAGTCATTTTTGCTCACCCATACTCCTGGAAACACTCGAATTAAGTCCCTTGGTTCACCGAGTTGGACTTTAGTAGTATTCTTTGGTCTGTTGTTGGTTCCCTGTCTGGGGTGAGTATATATTTGTTTACTACTCTCCAGAAATAATATCACACAGTAGTGCATGGGAGAGAAGTGTACATGTGCCAAAGCATGTATGGAGGTCAGAGAATAATGTCTAAGAACTGAGTTTGTCCTTCCTTCCTTCCTTCCTTCCTTCCTTCCTTCCTTCCTTCCTTCCTTCCATTCTTTTACAAGTTTATGGCTTTTTTGTCTGTTTATTTATCTGTTACTTTTTGGCTTTTTTCTAAGACAGGGGTTTCTCTGTAACCTTGGCTGTCCTGGAACTCACTCGGCAAACCAGGCTTGCCTCAAACTCAGAGATTGGCCTGCCTCAGCCTCCCAGTTGCTGGGATGAAAGGTGTGCACCGCTGCACCTGTCTGGTTCTTTCTTTCTCCTATGTGAATTATGGGAATTGAATTTAAGTCATCAGTACATATACAAGTGTGTTCATCCCCTGAGCCCTCTTGCTGGCTCAAAAAGTGAATGGAAGACAAGGACAACGACGATGACAACAATCAGACTCAGGTTAGAATTATTAAAGAAAAGACTACAAATAACATATATATGAAATAGTCATGGGTGTGTGTAGTAGGTCGGCCTGATGCTGTGTATATTCTGATGCTAATACTGGTTCCTCAAGATCTGCTTGCCACAGATAAGAGAGTCCTCACATAGACCCAAGTGACCCATTGTGACCTTGCCCTCAGGTTATTTCTGATTGGTAAATAAAGGAGTTGACAGCCAATAGCTGGCCAGAACAGAAATAGGTGTCATTTAGGGTTCCCTGGGCTTGGGGGTTGGAGAAAAGAAGGTAACTGGAGGAGGGAGACACCATGGGTTAGGAGGAAAGGAAGCATAGCCTGAGGGCTGGCCAGTTGGAGTTAAGAGCAGCCCAGATGAAACATAGTAAGTAAAAACTCAGATATTGAGAGGAAATAAATTTTAATAGCATAGAAGGTAGATACCTGCCCAAATCTAGTGCTGATTAAGGTTTATTGTAAATAATAAAAGTTGTGTGTCTTTTATCCTGGAGCTGAATGATCAAAGGTGGGGTAGAAACCCCAGATTGGGATTAAAATATTTCTACAACAGAGGAATAAATATGTGTATTTCCAAATGCCAGATTAGCAATGAAGCCATGAAAACAGTCACACAGATTAGACATCTATGCTCCTGCCATTCCAAACCTTGTGAGATGGAGACAGGTAGATCAGGAGGTCAGGGACTCCTGGGATATATAAGACCCTTCTGAAACAAACATGCTTTACAAGAATATAGGCAAATAGTGTCCAAGTAGCTCGCTGAGCTGAACACAACACTCTTCAAAGACTCTGAGAAGTGAATGGGGCTGAGAATGTAACTCAGGGACAGAACACTTGAGCATTTGCCTAGCTTTAGAAAGGCCCTGAGTTTGATACTCAGGTCTTGCCAGGCAGTAGTGTATATGCCTTTAATCTTAGCATTTGGGAGGCAAAAGCAGGAGACTCTGTGTGTTTGAAGCCAGCCTGATCTACACAGTGAGTTCCAGGACACCCAGACCTACCTCCTGAGACCGTAACAGACTTGGAGTTTGGTTTCCAGCATCCATATCCAGAGGCTGACAGCTGTTTACAATGCTGACACCAGGGAATCTGACATCCTCTTCTGGACTATAAAAACAACACACACATACCTACACACACACACACACACACACACACACACACACACACACACAGGAACAAGGATGAAATAAAGGGTCAAATCACAGACTACTAACCTAGAGGATGTGTTGGAAATACTGTAACTCAAGCCCTGTTACTGTACAGCAGGAAAAATTAGGGTTTATCCAAGGCCATACAGGGCAGGGCTTCCAACCCAAACAACAAGGAAATTTTTTAATTCCCAGGATTGTTAGCTCATCTTCTTTCTCCTTCCCACTTATGTATAATGTTGTGGCTAAAAAGAATAGAGAACTTGAAGATAAAACAGCAACATCTGAGTAACATTGTAACATAGCCTTCTGTTTTGAGTTGATATTTGAAAAAAGAGAAAGAAAAGAAACCATACTTTATGGCTATCTGCAGAATAGCCCATTTGAGAATAAAAATCTCCTGGTGCTGATTTAAATATCATCCTTTAATATCTCCCTGTTTCCAGCTAGTGCTCTTAATATCCCTGAAGTACAGAAGCTACAGGAAACAAAAATCTGCTTCTCGGAGGGGTGAGATAGCTCAGTGGATAGACCTGACCACCTGCTTTCTATCTCTGGGATTCTCATGGTGGAAGGAGAGAACTAATTTCCCCAAGATGCTCTCTGATCTCCTCCCAGAGTTATGGCACATGCAGACCTACACACATTATAGACAGAGAATAAATGTTAAAAAGAGAAAAAGGTAATGAACATCGTGGCTTTCTTTATACATGTGGTATTTATTTCCTGCTATGAACCTGACTGTGTGCTGTCTAATATATGATTCTCTGCTCGATTGTACTTCATAAGGCTGAATTAGTGTCTTATCAGTACAATGCATGTAGTAGTAAGTTTTCTCTGAATTCTTGTGGACAAAATGAGTTTTAGTGGAGCTTGCTCTACCATCAACTAATTAGTGACTACCTCAGACATACATTTTGGTAGACTGAGAAATAACATAGACTAAGAAGCCCAGAGGTGACCTTTCTCTTGATTTTAGCATGTTCCTTTCAATTCAATCTATGATCCAAATGACCTAGAACTGGGTCTAATATCTGCCTTTGAAAAGATTCCCTGACACAAAATGTGTTTGCATGTGGCCAGCTGATGACAGAGGTAACTGCCTTGGCGCTCAGCTGCTGTTATCACTGAAATGGGAACAGACTGTCGTCATGGCTGCCTGCAATTTTGCTCTTTGAAAAGAAAACACTTTGGTATTTACTATAGTTAACCATAGTTTGCATGAGATAATTTGGAGATATAATCAGAGAGATTACATGACTGAACACTTTTAGAAGTTTTAGATTCCAACACCAAAACCTCACAAATCTCTAAAATTGCATATATACATTTGTACTATACTCATTTCTTTATTATATGCATATTTCTTTTTTTTTTTTTTTTGAGACAGGGTTTCTCTGTATAGCCCTGGCTGTCCTGGAACTTACTTTGTAGACCAGACTGGCCTCGAACTCAGAAATCCGCCTGCCTCTGCCTCCCGAGTGCTGGGATTAAAGGCGTGCACCACCACGCCCGGCTTATATGCATATTTCTGCAGAGCCTGATGCAGGCTAGGCAAGCATTCTATGATTAAACTTTACTCTGTCACAGTCTCTCCTTCTCCCCCAACCAGCCCCCATAAGTGTGTGTGTATGTGTGTTTTAAAAGATTATTTTATTTGTATGACTATGTTGCAAGCACATATGTATGTACTTCACGTATGTGTCTGCTGACCTCTGAAGCCAGAGGAAGGTGTTGGATCCCCTAGAACTGGAGATACAGATGATTGTAAGCCACTAAGTCAGTTCTGGGAACGGAACCTGGGCCCTTTTTGCAAGAGTAGCAAGTGCCCTTACCTGCTGAGCCATCTTTTCAGCCCAAGTAATACATTTTTTAAGTGACCAGAATGCTGGAAACTTTAGCAGATATGGAGACCAAGTGATATTCAACCATGCTCTTCATTTATACCACAGTGAAATTGGGTCAAAGAAGTAAAATCCTGTAGGTGTTTTCCTCTGTTCACTCCCCTAGAAATAGTAGATTCTAATACTTTAATGTGTCTGGAAAAGCAAACACAACACTGCATGGCAAAGCTTTGGCCCTCTCTAAGTCTGACTCCCCCATAGATAAAGCAGTGCTACTTTGTCCTCCAAGTGTCAGGTTTGAGGGATATTTTTTGGAGGGCTTTTTTTGTTTTTGTTTTTTGTTTTTTGTTTGGTTTGGATTTTTGAAACAGGGTTTTTCCTGTCTAGAACTCCCTCTGTAGACCAGACTAGGTTCAAGCTCTCACAGACCCACCTGCCTCTGCCTCCTGAGTGGGATTAAAGGCATGCGCTGCTGCCACCACCATCCAACCAAGTGTTAGTTTTTGTGTCTTCCAAAAGAAAGGAAATTCTGTTCTCCAACCTAGGAAGACAGTGGCAGTGTGTGGTGGGTGACCTTATACTCTGACAGGGTTCTGGCATCTGTGTGGGATTTGGGAGGGGTAGGCGTGCGGGGGTGTAATTTATACCTTGTTACTTTTTAGAAAATACAGAGAGTCGTCACCTGACTCTTCAATCCACAGGTTTCCTAACCTTGAGGGCAGAAGAAAGGGGTCTCTATCGTCACTTTTAGATGGACCTTAGATCCCATTAATGAGCTGGCGCCAGTGGAAGAGTTCCATGAGCGTGGGTCTCACAGGGTCTGTACTCTGAAGATGAAATCATAAACCAGAACATCTGATGTGTGTCTCATCCACAATGGGCAGGGAAGGCTGCTGACGGAAATGTCACATGCGGCTGCTTTTGGAGCCAGGCTCTCCCTGAGGATGCCTCCCTCTCTGCCACCGTGCCCCGCCCTCTTTCTGCTCGCTAATCATTCGGGGCTCTCTGTTCTCATCCTGCGTGCTTTGAAGCGGGCTGTAAATTGATATCTGTGACATCAGCCTCTTTCATGGTTGGTTGATATGCCTGCTGGGACTGTAAGAGTAACTGGCTCAGCTAAAGTTTGAGTCATGAAAGAAGATTTACTTTAAGAGAGACTTGCCTGCCTTGCCCTGATCTCTGCTCATCAGTGTATGCAGAACAAGCGTTCTTCTACAACCTCCCCAGCTGTCCAATTAAACCCGAATGCTGCATGAATTAATGGACCGGAGAACATGCTGTTTCCTCCAACCCTGAGTTCTTCCCTTCGCTTTTCTGTCGCCCAGTCCTCTGAATTTAAGACTTAAGTCTTTGAATTTAAGTTAAGAAACATAAGTACTTTGAAGAGATCTTCCTGATCGCATGTCTCAAAATGAAGATGTTTTCCTAGTTTATCATTCTGTAGCACCCAGTATCTTGACTCTTACAACCAGCATTATGCTTATTTCATAAGAATTATTCAGTACTTATCCTCCCTATCAGATCGTGAGTCTCATGAGGGATTTGTGCCTGTCTTCTGTACCTTGACTGTCCAGTACCAAGTACTGTGCGTCACCAAATTCATTTGGTAAATAAATGAATGACAAATGTTATCTCATAATCACGTTGAGACTCCTTTGGTGAAAAGTCCTACTAGTCATTCAGGTAAAATTAAGAACAGGTATTGAGCAACAGCCAAAAGGAATTCTGATTGTTGGGTGGCTCCCCTGGCCTTCACTGCTCCTTCTCTTTCTATAGCAATACAATCTAAAGTCTTTAGCCATGTGAACTGTTCATAACTCTCTAAGCAATCATGTCTTAGAGGACTGTGGTCTATCATTTCTGTTTTTTTATATGAAAACAGAAATCTCTGTGATCCCCTCCCCCCCACAGTCTCACTGGGATCAGTCATTCGGTAGCTCTTAGGGGTTGGAGTAGGGTACCTGTGTCTCACAGGCTGCTGTGGCACTCTATGATCTTGGAATCTTGGGGTCAGCTCAGCTCCAGTCACGCCTCTAAGCATTACTTTTGCCAGCTCTCTTCAGTGGCCTTTGCTTTTAAGGTTGGGTGTTATATTCCTTCATATTTTAGTCAATTTAAAGAATGCAGGAGAAATGGTGTAGTGACCTGTGCCTGTAATTCCAGCACTTGGGAGGTAAACACAGCATGATGAGGAATTCAAGCCCATTCTCAAGTCGGAGGCCAGTATGAACTGTAGGAGACCCTGTCTAAAAGGAAAGAAAAAGAAACCCCAAGAACAATAATGAAAGGGAAGCAGGGTTGGGCATAGTGGTACAAGCTTATCATCCCAGCACTCAGGAGGCTTAGGCAAAGAATAGTGAGTTCAAGGCCAGGCTGGGCTGTGTAATAAGACTGTCTCAGAGTAAAAGGAGGTGGGTGAGGAGAAGGAAAGGGAGGGATACAGTAAAAACAAGAACACCCCCCAGGCTACTTAAGAAAATATTTTATGTAATCTGTAGTTATATTTGAGAATGAGCTCACTGACTTCAATAAACTTTTACTAAAATAACTTACTAACTCTAGATGTTCCTGAAATATCAACCTGAACTCATCCATTTTTGTCTTATTGTTGCAATAGTAGCTGACTCTGTAAGCCCAGCCTGACCTGAAAGTCACTGAGTAGTCCAAGGTGCCTTTGAGTTCCCAGTAGTCATCCTGCCTCAGCCTCTTGAACACTGACCCCACTATATTTATTGAATATCCCATCCTATTTAGACATTTCTTAGAGTAGTATCATAAGTAAAAGATTCACTACTTTATTGACGATTGACTGAGTGATCATTAATGAGTACCATAGTCTAGCACTTTCCTAGGTATCTGGAAATGTCAGTAAGACCAGGCATGGTGGGTATGCCTTTAACACTAGCAGAGACTGGCCAGGTTTTGTGAGTTCCAGGCTAGCCAGGGCTACATAATACATTCTCTGTCATCTTGGCTCACACAACCTCTCTTGCAGTTAGGTTAGGAGCCTATGACTAGAGCTGGCTTATGGCCAATGAAAGTAGTACCCTGTGTAATTTTCAGGCCAGGGAAGGAATCAGGTCACGTGCTTTGCCTCTGACACAGCAAGCATCTTCCATGCCCCTGTGTTTCGAAATAGAGCCTGAGCCTCTGTGGTTACAGAGTATCTTTGTCTGCTCATGCTGCTGTAGTAAAACACTTGAGGCTAGAGTTGGATATAGTGGCCTAGACCTGTGATATTGGCACTTTAGAAGTGGAGGCAGGAGGATTCCAAGTTGGAAGCCAACCTGGTTTATATGGTGAGAACCTGTTTCAGAAAAGAAAAACTTGAGGCTGGGTAACTTACAAATAATATAAACTTACTTTTCTAAGTGCTCACGGTTGTCGAGTTCAAGGTAAGGTAAAGAGGATTGGCATCCAGTGAGAGCTACATCTTCCAGCGGGATGAAGACTGTGTCCTCACAAATGACAAGCCTCCGTAGGAATGCCCTGCTCCCTCAAGCTCTTTTATGAGGCCCTAATCCATTCATGACCGGCAATTCACAGCCTAATCCCCTCAAGGCCCCACCACTTAGTATTGTAATGGAGATTAAGATTAAATGTGAAGTTTGGAGGAAACACAAACATTTAAACCATAACATTCCATCCTTGGTCCTCCATACTCTGTAGCCTTCTCACATATGAAGTCCCTTCATTCCATCCCAACAGTTCCCAGAACCTGTGCCAATCAGTGTGAAGCCAAGTCTAACGTCTCATCCAAATGCAGTCTAAATCAGATGGCACTGAGGGTATAGTTCCTCTTAAGTCACATGTCTCTAGCTGTGAACTTGAGAAATAGAGTAATTGCATTCTCCAGAAAGACAGGTAGAGAACACACTCATTCCCATTCCAGAAAGTAGCAATAGGCCAAACGCACTAGCTAACAGCTCGTAAGTAGATCTAAGACACAGTAAGAAAATGACCTTAAACCTGGAGACTGAGAATCAAGTCAAATGATCTTGACTGTCTGACCCGTTTTCCAGACACACTGGGGCAGAGGTTAGGCCCCGGGCAATCCCTCCTCCACAGCTTCTCAAGGAGCAGCTGCTACTCAGTATGCTTGGAATTGAGCCCTCGTGTCTCTCCCAGCCTCTATTACCTCTCTAGGCACCGTCCCATGGAGCCTGTCTGTAATGGCTCTTACCTCCCTGCTCAACCAAGTGCCTTACCCATGTAGAACCTCTCTGTGTTGGGCCTCAAGGCTCTCTGGGGACAGCTTTTGAAGCATAGGTGAAGCAGCATCTATCTCCACAGCTCTTGCACTGTACATACCTAGAGAGCAGACCCTACAAGAACACCGCCTAAGCTTATGTGCTTCCAAAGGGGTCACGACAAGCCACTCCTGGGCCATTTGAGTCCCAGCTTGGGTGGTTGACGAGTTCTTCCATGAGGCAGTGCTGGACAGTGACCCTTCAGGCCTCATTGGTCCACAAGCCTTCCTAACTATTCTATCCCTGAGGCCCTAGCTCTCTGGGCCTGTGCTAGGACTAGCAACCTGGAAGATCTCTGAAACCCCTCACCGTTGTTCTTCCTCTGGCCTTGTGTTAGCCAGGGAAACCCTCCTTATCAAATGATTGCTTGGGCCGCAACCCTGTAATCCTTCCCAGCCCAGCTGACGTTTACAACTTAGTCAGCTTAAGAATTTTCCAGACCTTTAGTTTTGTTCCTGTTTTCATTATAAAGTCAATCTTTAATTTGTTTCTGTCTTCTCACATTATACATATACATAGGCAAAAGAAGCCATGCAGCCTGGGGACTGAATTCCATGAGTTCTCTGACCACTGCATGTATATCATGTATGTGCTGTGACATACATGTATCTTCACCTACACACACACATGTGTACCGTGCATATTTATGTGTGTGTAAATGTAAAAAACCTTCTAATTGATTGCTTGTACATTCTGCCTTACCTGAAGCATTAGGACAAAGACACAATTCAGCCAAATCCTGTCACTTTACAACAGATTGCTCTTTGCCCCAGTCTCCAGTAACTTGTTCTTCATTTCCATCTGAGACCACATCAAAATACCTTTTCCTGCCAACTTTGCTACCAGCATTCTGATTACAACCACTTAGGCAACGTGCAGGGCTCAGGCTCTCACTCTGGCTCTCCCGGCCCTTGCCAGAACTGCCCTTTGGCACTCTAGCAAGCTAGGCATTGTCTAGTGCGTACTCTCAACCCGTCCCGCCTCTACCCATCAGTCACTGCTATAGCTGCATCCCCATCTTCAGACACACGCCAGGAACATCCCACTGTCAGTACCTACTCACTTCTGACTGAACTTGTGCTGTTATTTATTTTTGATTTTTAGTTATTTTATGTATATGAATATTTTGCCTACATGCACATGAATGCCTACTGGAGCCCCTGGAACTGGGCTTACAGATGAGTATGAGCCACTATACGGGTCCTGGGAATCAAATCTGGGTTCCCTGCAAGAACAAAAAGTTCTCTTAATCACTGAGTCATCTCTCCTGCCCTTTGTGCTATTATTTAAAAATAAATACAAAGCTAGATGGGAACTCAACAATAATAGTATATACTGCTCTTGCAGAGAATCTCAGTCCAGTTTCCAGGGCTGTCTGGTGGTGCACAACTTCCTGTACTCCAGCTTCGGGGGAATCTCATACCCACTTCTGGTCTCCTCAGTTACCTGTATGCACATGCACACACACACACACACACACACACACACACACACACACACACACACAGAGAGAGAGAGAGAGAGAGAGAGAGAGAGAGAGAGAGAGAGGCACAGACACTTAAAAATACATTTTTAGGGGAAAAGAAAAGGTGAGGTGTGGTTGTTATATGCATCTATAATGCAGCCCTTGGAAGACAGAAGGAAGAGAATGGCCAGGAGTTTAAGGTCAGCCTGGGCTACATAGTGAAACCCTGTCTCAATAAGACAGAAGAGGTAGGGGCCATTGAGATGGGCTGGGGAATAAAGGAGCTAGCTAGCTACTCATTTTCCTCTAACCTCCAGGTGTGTTGTGACACGCACACACATTGGGCACACAACTGTCATAAAACTACCAAAACAAGTAAGTAAATAAAGTGACAGAGACTGAATAATTTATAAACAATGTAGCCAGGCATAGTGGCGCACGCCTTTAATCCCAGCACTCAGGAGGTAGAGGCAGTTGGATTTCTGAGTTCCAGGCCAGCCTGGTCTACAAAGTGAGTTCCAGGACAGCCAAGGCTATACAAAGAAACCCTGTGTCGAAAAACCTAAATAAATAAATAAATAAATAAATAAATAAATAAATAAATAAATAAAATAAACAATAGAAATGACTCATCACCGCTGTGGAGACAGCGAAGTTTAAGAACAAGGTGTCTGAAAGCTTGCTGTCTGATGAGAGGTCTCTGCTTCCAAGATGGCTCCTCCTGCTCACAAAGTAGAAAGGGCACATGAGAAAGAAGAAACCTGTGTAAAGCTTCTTTTGTAAGGTATTGAGTCCTCTCCACAAAGGCACAGCCTTCCATTGTCATAATGTAACCAACTCCTACAAGCATGTCTGCCTCTTTTTGGGGGAGGGGGAGGGGGAGGGCACTTTTCAAGATAGGATTTTTCAGTGTACCAGCTCTGGCTATCCTGGAACTCACTTTCTAGACCAGGCTAGCCTTAAACTCAGAGATCCACCTGCCTTTACCTACCAAGTGCTGGGATTAAATGTGCATCATGATACCCAGCTACAAGCCCAGCTCTTAAAACTGTAGCAGATTAAGTTCTGACTTGATTTCAGAAGGGACACAGATGCTCCTATCATCACATGATACAAGCTGGAGCAGCCCTTGTCCTGCTCTGATCGCCAGCCTGGGCTAGAAGAGTGTCGTGTGCGAGGTTCATATGTCTGTTGTTGAAGATGCTGAGAATTAAGGGTGTGGCCAGTGGAGTGGCCAACATTCTCTGCACTGAGTACAGCCCTGCTGTTTATTTAATCTTTTCATGTGCTAGGCAGGCACAGTGCTGGAATATTTGTACTAGTGATTTATTACTATTAAAGCCCTGAAAAACCAATTTCCTTGCCAAAGACATATTCAATATTCATTATGGGCCATTGCATCCACTCCTGCCAGATCGCCTTCGTTCTGTTTTCTTTTAATGTTAGTTCTGAAACTGATGCAAATCCTGACATTTTAGAGGGAGAAAGAAAAATGTGAGGATTTATTCTGGAAGACAGAGACCCAGAGCATCCTCAATGCCTGAGTCTGTGGTGTCAAAGAAGAGTACTTCATTTGCCCTTTTTCCCTAGAATTAAAACTGAAGATGATATGTTGCTACTGATACAAGTTTATTATGATACTCCAAATGACTAACTGAATAAACAGAGTGCAGGCTAATGGATGACGTAATGCTTTCTTGTCACTCAGCCTCTACCCGCTGGGCTTGTTTAGACTTACATAGGCACTAAGAAGACACTGTTCTTTTTTGTTTTCTGTGATGCTGGGATTAAACCCAGGAGCTCAAGCATGCTAAGCACACATACTCTTGAGTGACCTCCTCAGTCCTACAACCATTGGCTTTTATCATACAACATGCTTCTGCATTAATAAACATAAAATGATGAGGTCATTCAAATCCTTCCCAGCCAGCCTGTCTTCTGAGTCACTCACTGATATCTGTATTTCAGCCCCGTGCCACCCGTGCCTACCGGAACACTACTGGCACAGCCTTCCACAGGCAGGACTCCAGGGCTTTTGCTTTTGCTGTAATTTTTTTTTTTTCTGAGGATTTTGTTTGTTGGTGGGTTGGTTTTTGTTGTTGTTGTTTTGTTTTTGCGCCACTGTAGAGATACAATGTAGCATTTGCTGGCCTGGAACTCACCGTGTAGACTAGGCTAACCTTAAGCTGACCAAAGGCATATGTCACAATGCCTAACTCTTTCTGGTTTCCTTCAAACCTCATGCATCTATCCACACCCCCCCCTTTTTTTGATGTTTTATTATTTTTGTTATTTTATATGTGTATTTCATGCTTGTGTAGGCCAGAAGAGGGTGTCGGATTCTCTGGGACTGGAATTATAGAAGGTTGTTGGCTGTCATGTAGGTGCTAGGAATTGAACCTAAGTCCTCTGGAAAAGCAGCCAGTGCTCTTAACTGCTGAGCCATCTCTCTAGCCCTGACCCTTCACACCATGACCAAGGCAACTCTTATAAAGACAACATTTAATTGGGGGCTTGCTTATAGGTTCAGAGGTTCAGTCCTTATCACCAGGGCGTGGGGGGGGGCAGCATAGCAGCATCCAGGCAGCCATGGTGCAGGAGAAGCTGAGAGTTCTATATCTTCATCTGAAGGCTGCTAGGAGAAGACTAGCCTCCAGGCAGCTAGGACAAAGGTCTTAAAGACCACACCCACAGTGACACACCAACTCCAACAAGGCCACACCCCCTAATAGTGCCACTCCCCAGGGCCAAGCATATATAAACCGACACATTCCACTCCCTGTGCAAAGCATATACAAACCATCGCATGGTGTTTCCTTGAGCTTAGTGTGTGGTGTCTGTGGAAGATGGTCAAGCAATAAATAGGATCTGTATTCCTTATACCAAAGGTTAAACCAACACACTAAAGCATCCCTGGGCTTCATTCTCTGGTCCTGCCTGAGTGAGCAGCACTGAATTTGTGCACGAACAAGCAGTGGCAACCATGTTAGAAAACAATCAAGTAGCAAACAACCACAAAACATCTTCCGTGATAAGATATACCTCATCTTCACAGACATTAAATATGACAAGATGTGTCCTAGACTAGATAAAATCCAGTACTGTTGTTTTACAAATAAGGCTATATAGTAATACATCTCTAATACCTCAGGTACCCATAAGCTTGCAGCTCATTCTTCCATTTACTTCCATTTTACCCTTGGCCCTCTAACACAGAACATAACAATGATCTAAGGACTCTGCTGTCTAGGGGAAGAAGACCGGGCTTTGGTGTCAGAGACTTAAGCATGATTCTCAGCGTTACAGTTTTCATACGTGTTACTATGGGGGAGTGACGTTACTAGGCTAGCAAAACTATCTGACTCCAAAGGTTTTTGTGTAGGAAAAAATAATGTTTGAAAAGTACATTGTAAAGTCTTTATGCAGGTGAACAAGGACTGAAGGTCACGTGTCGGGACCTGTGAAGGGTGCTTGGCACTTAGTGCTCCGTATCTCCTGTGAGCACATGAAGGTGCCCAGAGCCTAGAAACTCGCCTTGCTATCTGATTAATCACAGACTCTCTACCCTCTGAAATAACTCATCCGTTGCCTCACGTGTTAAAGTAGAAATTTACAACCACCATTTGTACCAGAAACAAGAGTTGATAAAAATGAGCCCGGTGCAGACTCCGTTGTAGTCAGACTTCTGTGAACCATGAGGCACAGCGGTGGAATACTTACCTAGTATGTGTGAGACTCAAGCTTCGATTCCCAGCACTAGAGAATGATAAAAGTAACACTTGAGTATGGAAAAAACGGCTCAGCCGCTAAGAGTACTTGCCGCTGATCTTTCCTGGGACCAGAGTTCAGTTCCCACCATTGTGTTGAATGGTTCACACCTACCTGCCATTCCAGCACCTTCCTCTGGGCTTCAAAGGACCCTGAACACATGTGTACACATGCATATACACATATATGAAAAACAAAAAACTAAATATAATTTGCTGTATTTTCCCCATAGATAAAATTGGAGATACTACTCTTCTACCAATATTATAAGGTTATTATGATAATCGATCTAAGCTGTGAAGTTTGTGTGAGCTGTGAAGTATTTAACTTATAGCACCATTCACTGTGAATTGAATCCAAGAGGTTACTGCTGGTAAGGTACTGTTATAGAGTACTAAAACTGAAAAGAAGATTAATAATTAATAATAACTGATTAATAACTGTAAAAACAAATGAGAGAGAGAGAGAGAGAGAGAATGCCTTTCTCATCTCCATTTCTTTTGGTTTTGGTTTTTCAAGGCAGGTTTTCTCTATAGCCCTGGCTGTCCCGGAACTTACTCTGTAGACCAGGCTGACCTCAAATCCAGAGATCTGCCTGCCTCTGCTTCTGGAGTGCTAGGATTAAAGGTGTGCGCCACCATTGCCTGGCTTGAAAGAGAACCCCTTGTGTCTGAACTATCTCAGGAACAATTCAGAGATTTTTTTTTTTTTTTTGAGACAGGGTCTTAAGCAGCCAGGGCTGCCCTCAAACTTGGTCTGTAACCAGGGACAATCTTGAATTCTGAATTCTGATCATTCTATCTTCTGGGATATTACACGTGCACCACTACTACAAGTTTTGTTTTTTGGAGTCCTAGGAATTGCACCCAGGGCTTTGTGCATGCTAAACAGGTAGGTAGTCTACCAACTAGGCTGTGACTTCAGTGGAGAAAGGCTATACTTATGGTTTAAAAACAGCTACAATGAATCCATGACTCAGGATGCTGACCTAAAGAGCTTTAGACAGTTTATTAAAAAGACTCATGTTGGTGATCGTAAAATATTGTCCAGAGAGCCAGGTATACTGGCGTATGTCTTTAGTTCTATCACTTGGGAGGCAGAGGCAGGAGAATCTCTGTGACTTTGAGGCCAGCCTGGACTACATAGTGAGACCCTGTCTTAAAATAACAAATATTCACATATACAGTGGCCATAGAGATCAGAGACTGACAAAGAGACAGTTGTAAGTTAGGCTGGGCAGTGGTGGTGCACACCTTTTATGCTAGCATTTGGGAGGCAAAGGCAGGTGGATCTCTGAGTACCAGGCCAGCCAGGCCTAGTACTATCATACAGATAGCACACAGAGCTAGTTTCATATCATAGGACTTCATAGAGAAATCATATCTCAAAATAAAGGCTTCTATTATGGAGGGAAGCTCATTAAGATACAGGGTGTTAAAAGGGAGGTCAAAGACTCCATCGGGCAGGAAAGTCTTTAAGTTTGGGAAGTAACCCAATGGCTTCAGAAAGTCCCTAGAAGTTCTTCTTACTTTGTTCTGTCCTCCCTTCCCTCTGGGGTCAGTGAACATTTGTTCATGCTACTCCAGAAATGGTGTCACACCACATTCTTCTAGAAGAAAGAACTGGAGTCCTTAAAGTGGAATGGCACATAATGTTCAAATTATGGTTATAGATTCAAACTAAGAGGCTGGAGAGACACAGGCACGTTGTATACCACAAATGTAAAGCGAGCTTGATTTAACAGAGGGTCAAGTGGAGGAGGGGTGAATAACAGACTTTTTAATGTTTCACATGCCCATGGGTTGAGGACTTGGAATTGGAGGACTCCAGAGACTCATCTGAAAGCTGCCCTCTTTAGGACATTTTTCTTCTCAGACATTTAATCTCTGTGACAAACACCTGAGGAAAATAGTTAAAGGGGCGGTTTAATCAGGCTCACAGTTTCAATGGTTTCAGTCGATGGTCTACTGTAAGCTAGCTTACAGGCCCAAGGCAAGATGCACCATACCGGAAGGGGTGGTAGGAGGCAGAGCACAGGTGCTCACACTCATGACTGCCAGGAAGTGGGAAGAGGGACAAAAGAAGACAAAACCCAAAGGGGTATTTTTTTGTGTGTGTTTAGTTATTCGTTGGCTTGGGGAAAGGTATTTCTCTCTAAGGTATGACCCCAGGTACTGTTCCTCTAACTGGACCCCATTTCTAAGGTATGACCCCAGTTACTGTTCCTCTAACTGGGCCCCATTTCTACCATGGGTAATGCCATTGAGTCATGAATACATAATATATTATTAATCCATGGACTGAGTCAGAGCTCTCATGACCCAATCACCTGCCGATGCTTAGACTCACTACTGGGTCCCAAACTTTTACCATATGAGCCTTTTAGGATATCCAGACATCTTCAACAACAATACTGTAATATTTCATTTGTGACTATAAGCATATTGACTCCCCATTGAGATTTGTATGTGTATGTGTGCACATGCTCGCACATGTATGTGTATATGCACAAGTGTGCATGCAAGTGCACAGAAGTGAGGTGCATGTACATGAGGCCAGAAGTTGACACTAAGTATCTTTGGATTTTTTTGTTTCCTTTTCATTTGTTTGTTTGTTTGTTGAGACAGGGTTTCTCTGCATAGCCCCAACTATCCTGGAACTTCCTCTGTAGAATAAGCTGGCCTTGAAATCAGAGATCTGACTACCTCTGTGTCTTAGGATTTCATTGCTGTGAACAAACACCATGACCAACTCTTATAAAAGACAACATTTAATTGATATTAGCTTACAGGTTCAGAGATTCAGTCTATTATCATCAAAGCAGGAAACACAGCAGCATCCAGGCAGGCATGGCACAGGAGGAGCTGAGAGTTCTACATCTTAATCCAAAGGAAGCCAGGAGCAGATTGTTTCCAGGAAGCTAAGAGGAGAGTATCCAAGTCCAACCCACAGTGACACACTTTCTCCAACAAGGCCACACCTTCTAATAGTGCCGCTCATGGGGCCAAACATATTCAAAGCACCACATTCCACTCCCTGGCCACCATAGGCTTGTTCAAACACAAGAGTCTATGGGGGCCATACCTAGCCATAGCATAACGCTAAAACATTTATTCCACTTCAAAAGTCCCCATAGTCTATAATAGTCTCAACAATGTTAAAATTTCAAAGTTCAAAATCTCTTCTGAGATCCATCCAATCACTTAACTATAATTCTCAAAGCAAGACAGGAAACTAGCTGGGCAAATTCCAAACTCTGCATCTCCATGGCTGATGTCAAAGTGGTCTTCAGATCTCCAACTCCTTTTTCATTTTTGTTGACTTCAACAAACTTCCTTTTCCTGGGCTGGTTCCTCTCCCTGTTAGCAGCTTTCCTCGGCAGGTATCCCATGGCTCTGGCATCACCCACCATCTTGGGGTCTCCACATCAACTTGAACTTCACAGCTTTTTGCTCCAGTGTCTTGGTCCCACACATGATCTTCTGAACACCAACAAAGAGATTTCTCCAGCTTCTCCAGCTTCTCTAGCTTCTCCAGCTTCTCTAGCTTCTCCCGCTCTGCTCTGTAGCACTCTAGGCTTGGGTTGATTCCACTCCACTGCTGTTCTTGGTGATCATTATGTGGTACTGGGATCTCTAATACGCTGGGGTCTTCTGATGTAATGAGGCTTCACCAATAGCCTCTCAATAGGCTCTCTTCATGGCATCAGACCTCAGCTTCTTTGTATGACCCCTTCAGTCCTGGGCCATCAACTGCAACTGAAGTTGCTCTTTTACCAGCGGCCTTCCCTGGCCTCCCACAATGTCAAGCCTCAGCTGTTCTTCATGACCCCTTCAAAACCAGTACCCTCTGGGTGATTATTACATATTACCAAGTCCAGCTGCAGCACAAGGTACAACCCTGGGCTATCTCTGGAACACAGCTTCTTTGTGATCTCAGAAAACACTTCGCAGAAGATGTCACCTCAGTGATTCTGGTCTTTTCTTCTTCTTCTTCTTCTTCTTCTTCTTCTTCTTCTTCTTCTTCTTCTTCTTCTTCTTCTTCTTCTTCTTCTTCTNCCTTCTTCTTCTTCTTCTTCTTCTTCTTCTTCTTCTTCTTCTTCTTCTTCTTCTTCTTCTTTTTGGTTTTTTGAGACAGGGTTTCTCTGTATAGCCCTGGCTGTCCTGGAACTCACTTTGTAGACCAGGCTGGCCTCAAACTCAGAAATCCATCTGCCTCTGCCTCTGTCTCCTGAGTGCTGGGACTAAAGGTGTGCGCCACCACGCCCAGCTGGTCTCTTCTTAATCACTGCTAATTCCGTAGCTCCCTTCTGATGCTTTCTGGGGCTGGAACATTCTCCCCAACCCCCTTATTCTATTACCAGCTCTCTGTTTTCCAACTCCCTCACTGACTAAGCTTGGCTGTCCTGGAACTTGCTCTGTAGATTGACCTTGAACTCAGAGATCTGCATGGCTTTGTTTCCTTTGTGCTGGCATTAAAGGCATGGACCACCATGCCTAAACCTAAGCTTTTCTTCACCTAGAACTTGCCCTGTCCCAGGCTGGCCTTGAACTCAGATATCTCCTTGCCTTTGTAAACAATAAATTTAGCAGGGTGGGAGCTGCTTTGAGGTCACCACTGCCATAATCTGTTCAACTCCTTGAACACAGGATTCAGCTCCTTTCTATTTCCTGGTGTCCCTTTAATACTTGAATCATACGTTTTATATTTTTCCTTTTTTGGCTTACTCCTTTCATTAAAACGCTCTTCATAAGAATGAACTATAGTGACCACACAATAGAATTTACACAAGGCTGTTTTGGGACTCCCTTTGTCAAAGCAATTAAAAATTTCACCTTAGCTTCAGGCAGACTCTTCTGACAATGGCAAAGAGCAGCCCATTCTTCACTAAAATACCACAAGAACAGTCTCTATGCCACATACTGAAATTCTTCTCCACTGAAACCTCTTGGGCCAGGTCTGCACAATTCAAATCACTCTCAGCAACAAAGTATTCCATATTCCTACTAGAATAGCCCATTAAGCCCCACTTAAAACATCCCATGGCTTTCCAGATCCAAAGTCCACATTCTTCTTAACAAAAGCATGGTCAGGCCTATCACAGCAATACCTCAGTCCCTGGTACCAACCTCCAGCCTCAAGATCTAGATCACAGGTGTGCCCTCCATTTCTGGACTGTACTTCATTCCAGATGTAGTCAAGTTGACAACCAAGGATAGCCATCATTCTCTGCCTCCAGAGTTCGGGGATTAAAGACACCACCACTGCCTGGTGAAGCTGAGAATCTTACTATCATTCTCCACATTGTCTTTTGATGGAAAGCCTCCCTGGATGTGCTGGTGCTCACTAGTTGTCTATACTAGCTGGCCACTGAGCTCTGGGAGAATCTGTCTCCACTCAGTGATAGATTACAGGTAAGTGTGACCATGCCCAGATTTTACAAGGCTCTGGATCTGAACTCAAGCCCTCATGCTTTTTCTGCAACACTCTCTAGCTGAGCCCATCTCTCCAGCCCATCAGTGAGACTTAAAGCATAGGCAAAAACAAAACAAAAAAGTCTATGTGCACAATATGTAATAATAATGTCACGTATCAGAAAAATCAGCTGTGCCTCTCCCTACTTAAACCTGGAAGAGATGCATAGTACGTGATATCTGTGAAGGTGACATCTTACATTGCTTTTCAGAGAACTGAGCCATGCCAGAAAAATCCATTTTATTTGCAGAACTGTTGCATAACCCATCTCTCCTCTACTTCAATGGAATGCCCCTGTCGTTGCCAAATGTTGTTTGCCTGGTGGAAATTCTTGGCCAGACCTATGGATTGCCAGACCTTGCAGCTGTTTACCCTTGAAGTCCAGTTCTCCTATAACATCAAATCAAACAACATTTCCTAATGCCCTAACAAGAGTGCTCACCGAGCTAGCTGCCAGTAAGGATAGGACCTGTTGCTACCCTCAGGTGGTATAGAATCGATATAAAAACAAGCTTACGAGTATCAAAATAGTAAGTGCAGACTATGAAGTGACAACCAGGAGTGATAGAAGGGACAGCAAAGACCCAACAGAAGAAAAGGCTACCTGCATTCTCAGCACATGCTTTCTGCTCCTAGGATGTTAGGGGTGTTATTTCTGCACAGCCTTGTCTTCCACCTAAAAATGGCCTTGGAAAGACCACCTCTTCCTCTAAGACTCTCAGGACCACCCTTTCTTCTAAGAGGAAGAGGCCCGGCTTTGCCTAAAACAGTACAGTAAGTGGAGCTGAGAATGCTGGTGCATGGCTGTAGTTCCAATATTCGGAAGGAAGAGACAAGACGATCAAGAGTTCAGGCCAACCTTTGTTGCATAGTGAAACCTCGTCCCAGAAATGTAAAAACCAGTACTTTGGCAGCACATATAGTAAAAAATTAAAGTGATACTGAGAAGATTAGCACAGTCACTGCACGAGGATGACACAAAAATTTCTGAAGAGTTCTATGTTTGTTTTTTAAAGAAATACAAAAACCAAACCCAAATCAGAGAACAGTGCGGGCGCCACGGCCTGCTCTGTGCCTCCTGCTCTCTGCTAACCTCTTGCTTTAGGCCACTTCATTCATTTCCCTGTGAGAATGAATGTCATCCCCAATCCAAGTCTTCAGTCAATGTGTTCTAAAAGGAGAGAGAGCCTGCGAGTATGAGTCAACTTTATTCCTGGTACTGAACCCTGTTTGTTCTTGTATTAGTTGCCCCGAGGAACAGGGAAGAGCAATGTAACTTCAGTTTCTCCGGCTATTAAAAGGAAATGATTGGCAGTCAACCCAGTTTACTAAGTGAGAAGAAAGAGCTTGCACACTGAGCTCCTGTTAGGTACACACAGGGACTTTTGAAGAATGTTCTTTATAGTGCTCCACTTGCTTGTATTAATCTTGGTGCTGGCTTCTTGGGCACAAAGAGAATCAGGCTACCCCAGAAGGCTTCAGGCATCTTCCTGGTGGGCTGGTAAGGGAAGTGCATTCCTCTACCTCTGCCAGGTAGAGTGATGTTTACTGATGGGCTCTTCTGTCCTCCCTCCGGAGTGCACTGATTTGTGTGGGTACGTATGTCCTTGTTAGATGATAGCCTTCTGAGGGGTGGGGTATAGCTCAGCGGTGGAAAACAACTTGCCTTGCAATTGTGAGGTTCTGGGTAGGACCCTCAGCACTGGAAAAACAAAAACAAACTCTGAGAGTTAGGATCAAGAATTCATTTTTTTATGTCTTTTATGTCCTTCATTCCTCGTTCATATCAAATTGTGCAGCACAGAACACAGAGCTGTCAGTGCTCGGTAAGAGGTTTCTAATCAGTCAATTGATGAATAAGTCTGTTAGGATTGCCTGCCTTTATTGAAGGGTATCATTCCTGTATGTCAGTTCATTAAGAGTTAAAAAACATATTAGGCATGGTGGCACATGCCTTTAGTCACAGCACTCAGGAAGTAGCAGCAGGTAGATCTCTGTGTGTCTGAGGCCAATATGGTCTACAAAATAACTCCAGGATAGTCAGGGCTCTGCTGTTTAGAAAAACAACAGGAAACAAGGTTAAAAACGATGACAAGGACCTTTGAGGTAGATAAAGGTGCTGGCTGTAAAGCCCAGTGACCTGAGTTTGTTCCCAGGAACTGATACGGGAGAAGGGAAGAACAGACTCCAGCAGATTGTCCTCTGACCTCCACCTCTGCAGGTGTACCCTGCTCTACTCCACTTCCCCCCCCCCAACCCCTCAAAAAGAAAAGACTGACAGTAGAAGTTTCTCATAGTGAATCATTAACAACCCTCCTGACG
Source organism: Mus minutoides (assembly GCA_902729485.2). Classification (NCBI taxonomy): domain Eukaryota; kingdom Metazoa; phylum Chordata; class Mammalia; order Rodentia; family Muridae; genus Mus; species Mus minutoides. Next base: position 68,997 of record CACVCL010028175.1, on the reverse strand, counting down.
ACCAATGCAAGCAGAGGAAGGGAAAAGAATCTTGTGGGGGGCGTAGTTCAGCCTGGCCCAGGGAAAGGAGCCTGTGTACACCACCACATCCGCAGCAGTATCTCTCTGACTTTTCAGCAGTCAGCACACAGCCTCTGAAGGACCTTGCTCTGTAGGTCACTCTGTTCTCACACTGTGAATGAAGAGGGCAAGACTCTTTGGCCCAGCCTGTGATTCTGAGAGGCTCCCTGACAGGGCGGCTGAGAGGTTGAGCAGACGCAATAGGAATGAATGCCTGTGCTCTTCTCTGACTGCCTATTTTGGCCATCTCCCTGCTTTGAGACGATGCCGTGGAGGGGTCAGAGGCCTGAGCCAAGGCAAAGATATAGGAGAGATCTGGAATCCACCTCAATGGGTAGGGCCCATTAAGACGAAAGGGAGTACAGCAGGGAGTACAGCGTAGGGAATGTTCAAAAACGCCCAGACCCAGAAGGATCATGGAGGGGCCAAGCCTTCCCATTTAATTAACCCTCAAGCACTGCTAGGGACGTCATGCGTTTCAATGTATGAATGTTGGACTGAGGCAGGAAATGGTAATAAATCTACCTATGTTGAATAAGTGAACTTGGAAGTCTAGAACCCTGCTTGGTCTTCAGTGAACAGGACAGACAGTCTGAATGCTTCTCCCAGCAAAATCAAGAGATCTCTCCAAGAGATCTCTCCAAGAAGAGGTTATGGATCACTAAATATATCCACTGTTCTGTGGCCTGGAGCTCAGAATCTACCTAGGAGTCTTGGAAGACCCTCAGAAGGCAGGGCCTTGCCTGGGAAGTGGTGTCATAGGGCTATAAGCTCAGTACTCCGAAGCAGAAGGACTGGGCTGGAGGCCCCCCACCCCCCTGGGCTGTATAGTAAGGCCACGCCTCAACAAAACCAAAAAAGANAAATATATCCACTGTTCTGTGGCCTGGAGCTCAGAATCTACCTAGGAGTCTTGGAAGACCCTCAGAAGGCAGGGCCTTGCCTGGGAAGTGGTGTCATAGGGCTATAAGCTCAGTACTCCGAAGCAGAAGGACTGGGCTGGAGGCCCCCCACCCCCCTGGGCTGTATAGTAAGGCCACGCCTCAACAAAACCAAAAAAGAGCAAAACAGAACAACCACAGCAAGGCTTTGGTCCTCACTGTACTTCCCTGTGTGGGAGCCCAGAAGTGTAGGGGAAAAACCTGCCCCAGAGCTCACAGGCCTTATCCCTCCCTGAGGGACTATTGGCAGTTAATGGTTGCTAGAGAAGGAAGTCATTTTATTCAGTGGTGTAATCACTGGTAAATTGCCCAGGTTCTGGTAAAAACCACCCCTCACACCCCCACCCCCCATCCCCCCACCCCCCCACCCGCCTATGCTCAAGTGAACAGCTCTACCTAAACTGAGACTCTCTTCTTCCCATACACTCCAACAACTTAAAAGTCGGCAGGAAGGAATGGGAGAGAGATAAAAGAGGTCAAGCATGGTGGTGTTACATGTCTGTAGTCTCAGAATTTGGGAGACAAAGGCAGCGCCAGACAGATTTCTTTGAGTTTGAGCCAGTATGGTCTACATAGTGAGTTCTGGGCCATCCAAGACTACACAGTGAGTTTAGTTCCCGAGTTTGGTTCCCAGAACTCCCGACAGGCAGCTGGCAACCGCCTGTAGCTCAAACACCCTCCGCAGCCTTCTGAAGGGACCTGCATTCATGTGCACATACCCACAAGTGTGCTGCTCATGGACCACCCCTCCGCAGCCTTCTGAAGGGACCTGCATTCATGTGCACATGCCCACAAGTGTGCTGCTCATGGACCACCCCTCCGCAGCCTCCACCCCCACCCCACAAATTTAAGAAAAGAAAGAAAAGCCAGGTGTAGTGGTACAGGTCTTTGATCCCAGCATGCCGGGGGCAGGGGCTAGCAAATTCTGTGTTTTAGGGCTGTGCTGGCTACTTTTATGTCAACTTGACACAAGCTGGGAAGAAGGGATCTTACTTGAGAAAATGACTCCGCAGATTGGCCTATGGGAAATGTTCTTGATTGATGATTGATGTAGGAGGGCCTAGCTCCCTTTGAACCGTACCAGCCTTAGGCTGGTAGTCCTAAGTCTTTAAGGAAGCAGGCTGAGCAAGCCATGAAGGAGCAAGCCAGTAAGCAGCACTCCTCCATGGCCTCTGCTTCAGCTCCTGCCTCCAGGTTCCTGCCTCTAGGTTCCTGCCCTGACTTCAGCCTTTAGTGTTGGACTATGACATGTTGCTTTTGGCGATAGGGTTTTATCATAGCCGTATAAACCCTAAGACAAGGCCAGCCTAGTCTACACAAGTTTCAGGGAATCCAGGACTACATAGTAAGGCCCTGTCTCAAAATTAAGTAAATAAATAAAATTAATTACATAAATAAAAATATTTTTAGAATACTGGTTAATAGATATGAAATTGACCAAAATTTGTGAACTCATTATGAATATATAGATGAATTATAAAGAATAAAAGATAAAATTAAAAGCAAATCTCTTCCTCAGAACCTACATTTTCTTCCCTGAACTCAAAGAGCTTAGGAGAGGTGAGAGGTTGCTCATAGCTTACTCAGCCTGCTTTTTTTTTATCGACTTAGGTCTATAGTTTCTCTATACTATCCCCTCTGTGCAAAGTGTTATATAACATACACAGGCGGGGTTCATCCTTTCTTGCGGGTAGGCTCTGACATGACCTGATTCCAGGGATCTGGCCGCAGCCATTCGCCTTAAAGTCCTGGCTGCCTTAGCTAGTAGGACTTGGAGCCTTGTCTTTCAGAGGTTGTCAGCAGGAGACTCCCAGCAGGCTAGAAGCTCTGCATGAAAGCAGGAGCTGCCAATGTTGCTGTAGCTGTGGGAACTGTGGCCAAGAGCCAAGAACTAGAGCCGACTCTTGCTGTGTGCAGCGACTCCCCCAGAGCTGGCACGGCCAGGGAGTCTGCAGAGCCATGTAAATCTTTCTCCAAGCAGTCTGTCTCTTCGGTAGCTACAGAAACAGTATTTGTTATCCTTTGGTTTTCAGGAGACAGGCAGAAATCTGACGGCGACAGTCTGTTTCTGAAGCTTGAGAGCCCACCCGGCAAAGCCTTCAGAAATGAAAGAGTAGCTAATGTCCACCAGCCAGCCCTGGCTCTTAAGGCTGCAGTCAGGATTTGAGGCCTCAAGAACTTGGAACTAACTTGCCCTTTCAAGATCAGAAAGCTGAGAGTCAGTATAGTATTCAATGTTTCATCTAGTAAAGGAGAAGCACAGCCCCGTGGGCCGCAAGGTGCTGTGTGGTATGGGGTAATAATAGACCTCAATTCACACACAGCATTCAGGACCAGGGCTGCTGAGCCCTGGAGGCTTTGGAACGGAGAGGGTCTCAGAGTGAAAACTAAGGGTCCAAGGGCTGGCAAGAAAGAGATTACCCTCACCTGTTCAGTTCTTAAGGCAGGTAAATTGATGCCTTGGCACCAATGAGCCTGACTCTGTCATGATTTGCAGTATCCATAACTTAAAACAGACTTCCTAGAGACAAAGGGACTCCCTTGCTTCTGATGCCGGCTCTGCAAGCAATGACTTTGGCCACCAGGCCTCCTGAGTGCTGACCGTGTGACATGAGTGTATCTGTCCCCAGCCTTTGTGTTTCTTTCTGTATCTCCAAGAATAATTTTTTTTTTTTTTGATTTTTCAAGACAGGGTTTCTCTGTATAGCTCTGGCTGTCTTGGAACTCACTTTGTAGACCAGGCTGGCCTCGAACTCAGAAATCCGCTTGCCTCTGCCTCCAGAGTGCTGGGATTAAAGGCGTGTGCCACCATGCCCAGCAAGAATAATTTTAAGAATAAACTGCTGATGTGATTTTTAAACACTAGCCTCTGGGATTTTGAATCAGCTTTAGGAAATAAATTCACAGCCAATGTGTTAGTAGATTGGATTTTGTTCTGTTTTTGTTTTTGTCTTGTTGTTTTGTATTGTTTGCTTTTTTTTTTTTTTTTTTTACAGAGCCCATTCTGTAATCCCAGGCTGGTCTTAAATGTATAGCAATCCTCCTGCCTCAATTTCCCAAGTGCTGGAATTACAGGTGTACACTGCCATACCTAGCAAGGCAGACAGACTGAATTTCTAAACATATGTGGCAGAGAATAAAAACCTCACTGTGGCGAAGTCATGCCACACAAGACTTCTTGGGGGCCAGGATGACTCCTTGTCTGACTTCTAGAGACCTCAGGCACAGTGAGGGTTCCCTCAGTGTTCAGGGATCAGTGGGATATAATAGTGTTTGGGATTCTGGTCTGGGGTGGGACTTTGTGTACCACCTTTTTTTCTATTTTCCTTTTAAGCAAATCCCTCACTCTTTCTCTGCCTCTATCTTCTCATCTTTGAACTGGGTATGACAAAGTGACATATTACATGCCTATGCTAACATACTACATACTAACACACTACATGCTCAGCATGTACTAGTTTTCTTTTCGTTTGGAGACAGAGTCTTTCTCTCCATAGCTCTGCCTGTCCTGGAACTCCCTCTATAGACCAGGCTGGCCTTGAACCCACAGAGATCCTCCTGCCTCTGCCCCAAAAGTGTTGGGTTTAAAGACCAGCACTACTGAATCTGGGCTCCATTTAATTTTTAAATTCAATTTAACTTTAGAGATAAACCTAAACTCACCTCAAACTCCTGAGCTCAAGTGATCCTCCTGCCTCAGCCTCCTGAGTAGCGGGGACCACCACATTTAGCTGTTTCTCTTTGCTTGCTGTGCTAATAAATCTGCCCAAAGCTGAACTCTTGGCAAGAAATGAGAACAGAACTGAGAGTTAATCAGACCAAAGCTTGTGTGTTTGACTAGCAAGTTAAACTGTCTGACAGTTCAATAAATACACAGGACAGTTTTGTTGCCTTTAAAGGAATAGATTTGGAAGGCTCTATATTAGTCCTATTTGGAAATTTGTTTTTGTTGGGGGTTACCTATGAAATCTGTGATATATAGTGATATATATGATATATATGAAATCTGTGATATATAGTGGGGTTTGTTGTTGTTTTATTTTTTGAGACTATGTCATATAGTCCAGGCTAGCCTCAAACTCTCTAGGTAGCTAAGGATGACCATGAACTCCTTACTTTTACCTCCCAAGCAAAGGGTTACCAGTCATATACCATTAAGCCTTGTGTGATGGGGATTGAACCCAGAGCCTTGTGCATGCTAGCTAACACTATTCTAACAGAGTATAAACACAGTGCTTCTGAACTTAACACACATACACACACCAGCCCACAGGATCTCATACATAGCACTGGCTAGCATTAACTTACTATGTACAAGAGAACTACCTAGAACTCACAGAGATCTGCCTGCCTCTGTTTCCTAGTGCGTGGATTAAAGGCATGTGCCACACACCTAAGCTAAACCCTGATTTTTAATGGGTCCTAGATGTTTGTTTGAGGCAGGGTTTTACTTTGTAGGCCAGGCTACCCTTTAATTTACCATGTAGCCCAGGCAGACCTTGAACTGGCAGGGCTATAACCTGCCTCAGCCTTACAGTTTTGGCTACCATGCTCAGCTTGAAACTTACCCCTTTCTTAAATTAATATTGTTACACTTATTTATTTGGGTGGGTTAGTGGTAGCATGCAGGACAGCCTGGTATGGTGGCATGTGCCTTTAACGCCAGGAAGCAAAGTCAAGTAGATTTCTGCGTTTGAGGCCAGATCGGTCTACATAGCAGTATCCAAGCCAGCCACAGCTACATAGGAAGACTCTCTCTCTAAAATGGAAGCAAAACAACAAAAACGAAATCAGAGGACATCTTGTGGGAGTCAGTTCTCTCCACCACAGGGCTGTCAGGGATCCAACTCGGTAGCCAGGCTTGGCAGCAAGCACCTTTTCCTGCTAAGCCATCTGGCTGGCCCTTGAAGCTTACTTGTTTTGAGGCCAGGTCTCTGGCTAGCCTGAAACTTGCTAAGTAGACCTGTACACTGGCCTAAAATTCACAGAGATCAGCCTGACTTTGCTTCCCAAATCCTGGGATTAAGGGCATGTGCTACCACACCTGGCCATCAGCAAACTCTTCAGAGGTCCACAAATTCATGTAAATATTAGACTTAATATGTCCTAGAACATGTTACATAGTTTTCCATGCCATTTATCAAATTGTATGGAATGTAATTAGCCCTTTTGATAATAAATAAAAATAATAATTAAGATTGGATTAGAAAGAAATAAGGCAAAAAAAAAAAAAAAGAGTTAAATTTTGCAGTTGACAGGTAGGTTTGATTTAGCTTCTGTTAGTTACCATATGAGTGGACTTTGATAGGTTTCTTAGCCTGTGACTCATTCTTGAATGAAAAAGGAAACAAAAGGAGATCATTACTGCTCCTGGGTAAGGTGGGGGAAGGTTTGCTGTAGATATGAGGGAGAGCATAGCCAGAGGCAGGAACATCTGGGAGAGCCCAGAGTGAGCATGACCCTGAGCTAGGCCTTGGAAAGAGAGGAGAAAGGGAGAGGGGAACCAGGATAAGTGGCCAAGATGGAAAAAGTTCAAAACGATAAAAAAAAAAAAAAAAAAAAAAGGCCGATGTAACCAGAATGGCTGGGTTATATAGGCAAGTCTCCTGGGGTGGAGACTTCTGGTTAAGGGGTGGGTATGCCAGCCAGGAGGGCTCTGCTCTGGGTAGAAACTGAGGGATGCTGGTAGAACCTGGCCATCCGCATTCGCTTTGCTATGTTAATAGGCACCTCAGCCTTTTGTTCTGGGCTTAAGACTTAAAAATTCCGGGCTATGGCTCAGCGGGTTAGAGCACCCAACTGCTCTTCCAAAGGTGATGAGTTCAAATCCCAGCAACCACATGGTGGCTTACAGCCACCCGTAACAAGATCTGACGCCCTCCTCTGTCAGCGTACTTATGAAGAATAATAAGAAATGAATCCTTGGACCGGAGAGACCAACCGGAGCGAGCCAGGCTGTCTGGAGCGAGCGGAGCCGAACGGGGACGGCCGGAGCAAGCGGGGACGCCGGAGCTAGCAGGGCCGGAGCGAGTGGGGCCAAACGGGGATGGCCGGAACGAGCGGGGTCAAACGGGAGCAAGCGGAGCCGATTGGAGCGAGCGGGGCTGGCTGGAACAAGCGGGGGCCGTACGGGGGCGGCCGGGAGCAAGTGGGGCTGGCCAGAGCGAGCAGGGTTGACCGGAACAAGGGAAAAGAAAAAAAAAATTCCGGGCTATAAATTGGGGATATTTGTATCTACTACATAGGCTATGGACTCACTAATAGTGAATTAAGCGTAAGAGACATCTAAGGAATCAGTAAAGCACACGTCCCGGTATGTCTGGGAAAGTATTTCAAAGACAGTTGACACATGGGACACGGACTGAAGGGATGAGGAGAGGTCTGTCTATCCTTAACATGCCCACCTCTGTTCAGTAATCTGGAGTCTCACTGGAACAAAGCTGGAAGGAGAGGAAGCCAGGCCATGCGTGCAAGCCCAGCTGTTCCTGAACCAGTAACATTTGCTCCTGCTGCTGTCACCACAGCTAAGCATAGTCTAGCCCCTTCAACCTCACAGCAGGGACCCACAGCAGCGACTCTCAGGGGAGGGTCCTTCAGTCTCACACTAAGGCTGTCATCAATCTGTTTCCCTTATTCTGAGGCCTCTGGCTTTTTAGACTGAGAAGCACCTGGGCTCTCTGGCTTCCTAGCACACAGATAGCCATTGTTATACTCCCCAGCCAATCATGAAGTCCATTTAACAAGTCACTGTTCACATCCTATCAGCGCTGGTCTTCTGGAGAACTCTGAGGAATGGAGCAAGAGTTTATCACTTGGTTGACGCCTTCAGTGTTATCACTGGGAACGCGGCTTCTGGGTGCTGGGCTGTGCACAATACCCTGACTAACCTGGAGGGCATGCACTACCAGGCCAGCTCGCTCCTTTTTGTTTATTTATTTTAAATTATGATGCATTCTTTTGGGGGTTTTGGGGGGCACATTTGTCACACAAATACAGATGTCAGAGAACAACTTGTAGAAATTAATTCTTTCCAGCACATAGGCTCTGGGGATAAACTTCAGGTTGTCTGGTCTGTCAGCAAGCACCTTTTACCTGTTGAGACTTCTTTCCAGCTTCTGTTTGGCACTTTTCAGACAGGGTCTCAGTATAACCCAGGCTGGCCTCGAACTCACTGTGTAGGTGAGGATCATCTTGAACTCCTGATCCTCCTGCCTCAGGTTCTCAAATGCTGAGATTATAAGCATATACCCTGTTTTAGCGAATGGGTCCCATGTCACCAAGACTGGCTTCAAAATCTCTAAATAGCAAAGGCTGATGTTGAATTTGATCCTCCTCCTCTCCTTCCCTGTGCTGTAGTCTGCATGATGCTGAGGATTGCTTTGTCGTTCTGCATCCTCGGTAAGAACTGACCAGTTGAGCTGTATCAGCCCAAAGTTAATATTTTTTAGACAATAAAAAAGGATATTGAAGCAGGGTGGTGGTGGTGGCACACACCTTTAATCCCAGCACTTGAAAAGCAGAGACAGACAGATTTCTGAGTTTGAGGCCAGCCTGGTCTACAGAGTGAGCTCCAGAACAGCCAGGGCTACACAGAGAAACCTTGTCTTCAAAAAAAAAACAAAACAAAGAACAAATATTGAGCTGGGTGTGGTGGTACATCCCTTTAATCCTCCATATTCAGGAGGCTAAGGCAGATGATCTCTTGAGTTTGAGGCTAGCCTAGTCTACACGGTGAGTTCCAGAACAGCCAGAGCTACATATAGAGACACTGTCTCAGAACAAAACAAAACAAAACAACCAAACAAACCATTGAAAGTTGAGTGTGAAAATTACATATATATGGTAGTTGCTAGCATTCAGGAGAAACAAACAAACAAACAAAATCTTCATATTATCTTTATTATTAAAATGAATATTTGTTGTGAAAATTAAGGTTTACATAAAACAAGGGAATAAAAACAGAACTATAAGCCAGACTTGGTGCTGTACACCTGTAATCTGAGCACTTGAGAAAGAAATGGAGCAAAAAGATTAGGAATCAAGGCTAGCCTCAGTTACATAGTAAGTTTGGGGCCTACTTAGTAAGTCTTCTGGGCTACCGAAGACCCTGTATCAAACAAACAAATAGAAAACCCAAATGAAACGATCAGAAAACACTCACACACAAATTGCAAAACCATTTTTCTTCTTTTATAAAATTAAGTTAGTTAATTAGTTGAGATAAGATATTACTATACACAGCCCAGTCTGACCCAGAACTCAATAGATAGTTGAGGCTGGCCTCAATTTTTTTTGACAGTCCTGCTTCAGCCTCCTCAGTGCTGGGATTACTGGCTTGCACTACGATGTCTGTCCGGTTCAGAACCATAGTCTTACTTCTATATCTGACCCGCCATTCCCTTTTACACATTCACACATCTGTTCTATGTAATCCAAAACATGAAAATGAAGCTGGTGACAACTTAGTTGGGACAGCTGGTGAGATGGCTATTTCTGGTTGTCAACCTGGTTACATCTGGAATGAACTACGATCCAGAAATGGAAGGCACAGCAGTGGTCCTGACCTTGAGCCTTCTGACCGGGATCTTGACAGAGATCTTGAGGCACAGTGGCCATAAAAAGTTTAGACCCAGGCAAGGTAGTACATGCCTTTAATCCCAGGAGACTGAGGCAAGCAGATCTCTGAGTTCAAGGCTAGCGTGGCCTAACCAAATTCCAAATCCAGGTGGTGGTACACACTTTTGATCTGGGCCATACTTTCTGTTGGAGGCCTACATAAGGACAATGGAAGAATTTTTGTTTTTTTTTGTTTTGTTTTGTTTTGTTTTGTTTTGTTTTTTGAGACAGGGTTTCTCTGTGTAGCCCTGGCTATCCTGGAACTCACTCTGTAGATCAGGCTGGTCTAGAACTCAGAAATCTGCCTGCCTCTGCCTCCCAAATCCTGGGATTAAAGGCATGCGCCACCACTGCCCCGTTCAAAGACTTGCTCCTTTTCACTTGCTTGTATTTACTTGCCAGCACATCTGTTGGAACCTTCTTCTTCATAATCCCAGTTTATACAGAAAACCAGCTGAAACAACTAGCCTCATGGGACTGAGCAGCTATGAGAGTCTAGGACTTTCCATTCACAGCCTCCCACTGTTTGACTACAGACTGTAAGTCATTACAATAAATTCCCTTAATATATGGAGAAATTCCATACGTTCTCTGACCCTAGAGAACCCTGACTAATACAGATGGGAAGCGACCAAAAGTGTGCAAGGAAGGCAGAAGGCCTCTTGGGAGCACAGCCAGAGGTAAGGGTTCTGGTGAGAGCTGTCCAACTGTCCAGCAACGGAACAGCCTGCCAGGACCATAGGCAATACCTGGCTACAACAACAAAAACCTGAGCTTTAGCCGCAACCGCAACCACTTGTTAGCAAAGCTATGGAACCCTTCCGACATGAAAGAGAAGCCAAGCTGAATGACCCCGAATGCTCTTCCTGTTCCTGACGTTTTCGCATCATGAAATGTTTGCTGCAAGGATGTACAGATGTTGTGAGATTTCCAGCCCAAACAGGCAATTCGTGTGGTTCTTACTTAAACGTTCCCAATCCATGCCCGTGAAAGTCATAGGAAATTCCTCGAATGCCTCAGGGGAAGGATCTGCTTGCTCCCCTTCATCCAAAACTGAGGACGTGCGATTCTCCCAACGAATCCCAAGTCAATATGGAGAAGAAAGCAAAGGGCGGCAGGGTGTGCCTGCAGAGACTTCACATGTGATCTTCAGACGCTGTTTGTCTGCTTTTTAAAAAATTATTATTATTATTATTATTATCTGAGATTTGTTTGTGAGAAAAATTCCTGACCTGGCAAAAATTCATAGTTATTACGTAGGAGAAAGGCACAAGAAGAAACAGGCAAACAACAAAAAAAAATGTATTAATAAAGTGGGGGAACCTGAGCCAGAGCTTCAGTGGGAGAGAAGACCAGAGGTCTGGAGAAGGCCCGCCCAAATGTTTTTTGATGTTTGACCAATTATTATCTTATTATTCTTCCTGCTATAGATGCAGCTGGAATTTATGTAACAGGATGTTTAAAAAGATGAAAGAGAAGGTGTAGTGGGGTTCTGGGGTGATAAGAGCTTCTAGAATATGTATTTATGGACGTTTAGAGTATAAGTTCCCGTACATTCTTATAATAAACCACCTATTTGTTTTTCTTTTCGTAAGAGCAACAACTAAAAAATTGGGCTTCAATATGGCAGCTTCCTGCGGCAAGCGATATAGGAACAACAGCAAGGAAAGCGAACAAAGGGTGTTGGCAAAGGGGTTGGAGGTGGTTCAACCTGTGGCCCCCACTGGTGCTTAATTAGCTTTGAGCTTTGGGTCCAGAATGTTTCATCTTTGTATTATACAAGTGTTAGAATTTATTTGGTTTCAACCTGTTTATCAAAAAATGGATTCTTCTATTGTTCGAGAAAGAGAGCTCTTGTGGAATTCGTGACCGAAATCACCCAATGTGAAGATGAAAGCGAAAAAAATAGTTTTTGTCAGACCAAAGTTGAAATGAGTTGAACTGACTGCGTGTCAGAAGGTTCTGTAGGTGCCACGTTCTTTTTATTTGAGTCAGGGGTTCACTGTGTAGCCTTGGCTGTCCTGGAACTTACTCTGTAGACCAGGCTGGCCTCGAACTCACAGAGATCTGCCTGCCTCTGCCTCCCAAGCTGGCACATACTTTTAATCCTACATCTCCAGAGGCAAAAGTAGGTGGGTATCTACCAGTCTGAGTCTGGTTTATATAATGAGTTCTAGGCCAACCAGGGCTATATCATGATACTGTCTCAAACAAACAAACAAACAAACAAACAAACAAACAAACTTTTCTATATGTATTGTAACTAGAGTGACTCACAGGAACTCTAAACTCCTTCTGAGTGGGCTGTCTTGTCTTACAACAAACTGATTCTGAACACCCCATCAAAAAGGTCTTTGGGCCTGGTGGTGATGGCACACTCCTTTAACCCCAGCACTAAGGAGGCAGAAGCCGGCAGATCTCTGTGAGTTCAAGGCCAGCCTGGTCTACAGAGTGAATTCCAGGACAGTCAGGACTACACAGAGAAACTTTGTCTCAAAAATCACAAGCAAAAAGATAAGGGCATTCCTTTTTCATAGCCACAATACAAATGTGAAAACTAAGAAGTCAGTTCCAAATAAATAATAATTTGAAATCTATAAACCTCATTGAAACATGGTTCCAGTGTCTCAATAACATTACTATAGTAAAATACATTCCACATCATAGACCACATCCAGTGGTCAAGTATGTTTTGGTGGTACAGTGGTGGTGAATACAGGACCTTAAGCATGCTAGGCAAACACTCATCCATGTCTTTGCTTTCTAATCTGGGATAGATTTTTCTGCACTTAGAACCATGACATATTGGAGACATTTGTTGAGCATCCTGTCATAGGTTGGTGTTTCCTCATGCATGATTCGACTCAAGTTATGGATTAGCAGGAACACAAGGAGTGACAGCACTGTTTATAATTGCAGGGCTGATTTGTTCCATTAGTGGTTAAGTCAATTCTCCCAAGTTTCTTCCCTTCAAGAGTAGTTGATAGATACTTTGTTGGGAGATAATTTGAGACTATGTAAAGAGCCTGACCCTCATTAAACTTGTGTCTACTGGGTTTAGCATCCAGTGATAAGTCTCCTTCCTTCTTCCTCTCAGGTGCTGGGATTACAGGCCTGTATTCATTTCCTTCCTCTATCTGCTGACACCGAGAAGAGGAACTCCATTCTTCACTACTGTCCCCAATGCTCTTGCACCACGTTCAAATTCATTTCAGTATGTTCCTATGATACTGAGGAAAAACACATCATCCTTGCTCCAGCCATCCGGCCCATCACTTTGACAAAACAAACTCTATTAGGAACATCTGAGAAAACAACATAGCAGGGTGATGGTGGACTTGCCTTTAATTCCAGCACACGAGCGGCAGAGGCAGGCAGAGGTGTACTGAGCAAATTCCAGGACAGACAGAGCTACAGAGAAACCCTGTCTCAAACAAAACAACAGGAAGGAAGGAAGGAAGGAAGGAAGGAAGGAAGGAAGGAAGGATGGAAGGGAAGAAAGGAGGAAAGAAGGAAAGCAAGCAAGCAGCAACATAAACTATATCCAAAATATAGATTGGGACAGTGGTGTCTGTGGCCACCGTGTGCCCTCCTGACGGTGTGCTCTGCAATAACCTGCTTTCTATGTTACTTGTGTGTCTCCTCTGAAGTCTGTCAACACAGATCACAAGGACTAGGGGAAACAAGGTGAGTCCAGACCAAGATTCCAGTGACACTGTCATTTTGAAGCCGATCTACACACACACACACACACACACACACACACACTGATTCTAGGCCACAGGCTCCTAATGTCAGTTATTTATAGCCAGTGCTCTTTAGAGCCAGTGCTGCCCTGCTTCTTTGGGACCATGATGTAGGATGCTTCAGCCTCTGATCTCTTTCATAGACATTCAAACTGTAAAAATACACAGAAGCATGGCAAGTCTGAAATAGATGCTTAGACCCCTAATGCTTCACAGGACTGTACAGAACACACACACACACACACACACACACACACACACACACACACACACTTTACCAATCAGGTTTCATATAGTCCAGGCTAGACTTGAACTTCAGTTTTAGCTGAAGGTGACCTTGAACTCCTGATGCTTCTGTGTCTGTCTCCCTCCCAGGTGCTGAGGTTGCAGTGTGCCCCAGTGTGCTCAGCTTGCGTTCCTTGTTGATTTTAGCTCTCATAACCTTGATTCACACAGGAATCTGATTTGTGTCCAGCATCTCTTTTCTCTTCCAGCCCTATCTAGCAGGCTTTTCTTCCCATAGGATGAACTTTTCTTCCCATTGTATGAGCTGCCAGAATATATCAGCTTAAACTCTCTAAACACTCCATCACTGTTGCTACTCTCTGAAGTTACATGCATCAGTAGTTGATTTGGAAATCATCTGGAAGACAGAAGACTGTACCACAGCTGCAGCAATCCCCTCCCGAAATTTTGATCCAAGGAAAAGAACTCCTTTTGAACCTAAAGATTTGATCCAAAGTAAAGAATTCCTTTGCTAGGTGAGGTGACAAACATGCCTGAAATCCCAGCATCCAGGAGGTGGGTTAGGGAGGATGTGGAGTTCAAGGCTAATCTGGCTACATAAATCCTAATACACACGAAAGAAAGAAAGAAAGAAAGAAAGAAAGAAAGAAAGAAAGAAAGAAAGAAAGAAAGAAAGAAAGAAAGAGAAAGGAAGGAAAGGCGAAGGCAGGAGGAATGGAAGGAGGAAGAGAGAGGGGAGAAAGAAGGGAGGTAACTAAGTAGGGAGAAGGAGAGAAGGAAGGAAAGCAGGGGGGAAGTGGGCGTTGGGGGAAGACTCCCTTATGAATCTTCCGACTGATGGAGAAAAGGGACTGGAGAGCCCTGAGCCACAGCAATTGTAATGACGCCACTGGTCACTCTGGCTCATTAAAAGCCATCAGCAAGATATAGAGGTTATTTCCTTTTATCAACAATGCTAATCTGTTCCTAATATGTCATTTTCTCCCTTCTCTTGTTTCCAAGTGAGTGCATCTGAAGGAGAACTGGCTGGGGTTAGCCAAGCAGTCTGTGGCTACGAGACTAAGAGGTATTAGCTTATTTGTACATGGAATAAGGCCAGCACTTGCTAACCTTCATGCCATTAACATTCCTCCCCAGTCGTTGAGCCAATTACCCACAGACTAGTTAACAGGTGAACACTTTATTACTAAGTATCTATTTAACATCATTTAATTACTTGCATTGAGATAAACATCTCCTAATTACATTAAAGAGATATGTGTAAGGTTATGTACAAGACAGATGATTGTGAGTTAGAGCCAGAATACATAAAACCTTCAGCATAGGACTATATTGAATGCATTAAACCTTCAGGCTGTCTATTGCGGCTACTGAAATTGTTTCCTGACCGATGTTTGCCTGGCATGCTTGGGGCCCGAGGTGTGAACCCCTAGCCTTCAATCGTGGCACGGACCTCTAAAATTCCAGCACTTGAGAGGTAGAGAAGTGAGGCTCAGGAGTTCAAGGTCATCCTATGGCTATATCATATACGTTTCAGGCCCGCCTGGGCTACTTGAGACCCTGTTTTTTTTGTTGTTTTGTTGTTGTTTTAAATGGTTTCCTTTACTGGGCTATATTTAAACATCATTAAAGATGGAACTTTGTTTTATTATTCTGTTTCTAATATCCAGTACATATGTCCGACACACAGTCAAGATTTAATAACTATTTTTTGAATAAATGAAATTAGTTTAAGGCATTAAAGACAAAAATTAAAAATTACCAAACTGAATAATTGCTAAAAGAGTTATTGGTAAAGAGAATTAGGGAAAAGAGATGCTGAGGAGTCATTCAGAACGTGATTATTGCCTGCGGGGTCCCTCCCCTCTTCTCCCTCCCGCCTGCAGTAGTTCAAGGGCTCTCTAAGTCCATAAGCCTTTCTAAGAACTGACCTAGATCCTTAAATAGACAGTTAAAATTTTCATGTGTTTTGGGAGTAGCTAAGGGAGTGGCCTGTGACTTGAAGTTTCAAGCAGCACATTTTTAAAAAGGAGTAAAGCATTAGAGGGGCAATTAGAGGGGCTTAGGTTCAGGGGTCTCAAGCTCAAATGCAGACAGAGGCTGGGCCAGCAGCATAACAGGGTGAAGCAGTTAGATAAAATACAGCAGGAGAGTGGCATCTGGAGAAGCCAGCAACTGCATATACCTGCACCTTATAGGGCCAATGAGATCGGAGAGTGGGCAAACGTGCTCGCCTAATAACCCAAGTTTGATTCCTGGAACTCATGTAAAGCTGACAGAGAGATCCAACTCCACAAAATTATCTTCTGACCTCCGTGTGGGTTCTGTGTCGAGCACATACCACACACACACACACACACACACACACACACACACACACACACACACACTTACTGCATCTTGTAGACCTGTGCTGTCTCGTGCCATAAGTATGTGAAGATGATGAGCCTATAAGGGACACGTGTCTTGCTTCACATTCACTCTTTTGCTAGACATGTCTTAGAGAGTAATCCCCTCAGGAGAACTGTGCCCAGGCAGCTCAGTGAGAGGCAGACCAAGTGGAGCTGCTGCCTGCTGGGCAGCATGTGACCGAGAGGTGCTCTGGGAAGAACAGATAATTTCCACCCAGTAGGGAATAACTCAGAATGGTTGGTGTTATGGTTTGTATATTCTCGGCCCAGGGATTGGCACTATTAGAAGGTTGGAATAGGTGTGTCACTGTGGGTGTGGGCTTTAATACTTTAGTCCTAGCTGTCTGGAAGCCAGTATCTGCTAGCAGCCTTTAGATGAAGGTGTAGAACTCTCAGCTCCTTCTGCTCCATGCCTGTTTAGATGCTGTCATGCTCCTGCCTTGATGATAATTGAACCTCTGAACCTGTAAACCAGCCCCAATTAAATTTTGTTTTTATAAGAGTTGCCTTGATCATGGTGTCTGCTCAAAGCAGTGAAACCCTAACTAAGACAGGTGGTATATCCCAATACCTCTCCCCATTAAAAATCTCTGTAAACTGGGCAGTGGTGGTATACACCTTTAATCCCAGCACTCAGGAAGCAGAGGCAAGCTGATCTCTGTGAGTCTGGGGACAACCTGGTCTACAGAACTAGTTCTAGAACAGCCAGGGCTACACAGAGAAACCCTATCTCAAAAAAGCAAAAGCAAAAACAAAAACAAACAAACAAAAAAAGAGAATTGAAATTGATTTTGGGTGGGTGTCTTCCTTGATTGTATTCCATTTCATTTGTTGGAGTAGGATGTCTCCCCAAACTCAGAGCTCAAGGATCCCATCTTGTCCAGCTTGCTAGCTTGCCCCTGGGGCATACTGTCTCTGTCTCTTGAGTACTGACTTTACAGGTAATTGCCAAACCTACCCGGCTTTTATCTGGGTTCTGAGAGCCTCATGCTTGCATGGCTTTATCTACTCAGCCATCTCCCTAGCTCTCCCCCACCTTCAAAATGTATGTGTATGTATGATATGTGTACATGTGTGCATGAGTGAGTGAGTGAAGACACATTCCAGCCACAGAAATGTGTCAGGGGACATTAGTGTCAGTTCGTCATTGAAACCCTGTCTCAAAAGAAAAACAAAAAACAATGACAACACCCCCCCCCCAAAAAAAACCAAATTGGGACCCAAAGTAAAACCTTCCCCTCTCAGGCTGTTTTGGTATGGAAAGAGATGCATGTGGTAGTTCACATAAAAATGGCCCCTATTATAGAGACTTATATGTTTGTATACTTGGACCACATTGATGAAACAGTTTGGGAAGGATTAGGAGGTGTGACCTTGTTGAAAGAGGTGTCCGGGGTAAAGGTCACTGGGAGAAAGCTAGGATGTTTCCAAAGCTCACACCATTTCTAATTATCTCTCTTCCCCTCTCTACCACCATGCTCTTCTGCCTCGTGCCTGTGGGTCAGGATATAAACTCTCAGTTACTGCTCTAACACTATGCCTGCCCACTGCCATACTCCCCACCAAGACAATCATGGACTCCAACCCCCCTGAAATGTGAGCCCAGTATGTTTTCCTTTATAAGTTACCTTGGTCACGATGTCTCTTTACAGCAACAGAAAAAAAGTAGCTAGACAGCAGCTGGTACGGAGCGGGGTGTTGCTGTAACAAGCCGATTGTGCTGTTTTGTGGAAGAATGTGGAAGATTCAGGACTTTGGACTAGGGAAAGGGTTGAATGCTGTAAACAAGATTTAAGGGGCCAGCCCTGTAGGATCCTGGAAGACAGTAGTGCTGAGAGCAGTATGGACTAGAGAGACCCAGAGCCTCCCAGGTCTCCTCTGAAACAGAGATTTCAGAGAAGAATATTAGCCACAGGACTAGAGACTGTTGTGATATTTTGCCAAAGAATATGGTCACCTTCTGCTCTCATCCTAAGAATGTTCTACCCTGGCTGTCCTGAAACTCACTCTGTAGACCAGGCTGGCCTTGAACTCAGCAATCTGTCTGTCTCTGCCCATTGAGTGCTGGGGTTAAATATATGTGTCACCATGTTCAGGTAATATTTGATTTTTTTTTAATAGAGTGTTGAGACTGGAAGACTGTGGGGACCTTTGAAGTTGAATAAATACATTTTACATTATGATATGGCCATGAGTGTACAGGGACCAGGGAGTGGAATGTGTTTGAATGGTAATGGCTCCCATAGGCTCGCATGTTTGACTATTTGGTCCCATTCTCAGTGTGTACTTTCTCCCTCTCTCCCTCCCTTCTTCCCTCTCTGCCTCTGTGCCTCTTCCTTGCAAACTAAGATGTGAACTCTCAGCTCTTCCTACCACCACAGCTTCCCTCTACCACAGTGAACACTAACCCTCCGGAACTGTAAACCTAATTTAAATACTTTTTTTTTTTGATGAGTTCCCTTGGTTATGGTGTTTTATCACAGCTGTCGAAAAGTCACTAAGAAAATGAGTAACTGAGACAGAGGCTGTGGCTAAGATGATATCTTCTAAAATGAGAAACTTCTGAACTTCAAGAACAGCAAAATCTGGACCTTTCCAGATGGCTCAGGGCAATGACTATTCCTTGTGAATCTCATCAGCCAACTCTTGGGCATGAAACTGCCTTCACGTGCTTGAAGCAATCATTAATTTGAGTTTCTCCTAATTTAGAAGCTCATTAATGAAGGATAAGTTCATTTTTCTATCGTTTAGAGCAAAGGTTGAAAAGTAAGGCCATAGATTGGGTGTGGTGGCACATACAGGGTAGCTGAGTTTGAGGCCTGCCTGGGCTACGTAGAAAGACCTTGTCTCAAAAATCAGAGGTACCGTGTGGTTTTGATAGTAATCTCAATCAAAATGATACAGTATATTGGGACCTGGGAAAGTTTTTTTCCAACATGCTAGGATTTTCTTATTTTGAGACCAAGTCTCATATGTAGCAAAAGCTGGTCTCAAATCTGTGATCCTCCTGCCTCAGCCTCCCAAACATCTGGGATTTATAGGAATACTCCACCATGCCCAGATCCCCTTTAAAAAAGGGTTTCTTTTTATTTTATGTGTATGAATATTTGACTGCATGCATGTATGTGTATAATATATGTACCTGGTACCACGGAGGCCAAAAGAAGGTATCCGAGTCTCTGGAACGGGAGGTACTGCAGCTGTGAGTCACCATGTGGATTCTGAGAGTTGAACCTGATCTTCTGCAAAAGCACCGACCGCTGTTAACCACTAAGCCATCTCTCCAGCCACTCCTTTTGTTTTTATTCACCGAAGATGATTTGAGATATTATTTGCCAGGTGGAGACCAACCCAAGAGTTGGACACATTACCTTTTAATTGTATCTCCTAATATTAAAGATCAAAAGAATTATTAAGAGACATAATTCTGTCCATATTGTCTCATGAAGGAGAATAGCAAAGATGAGCGAAGGCACTGCATTAAGGGTGAGTCAGGCCATATTCTACTCCCAAATGTTTCTATTGTTTCAGCCTACTGAACTTTCACCCACTTAAGACCTTCTTTGAACAGTCTGATCAAAAACAAGATCTTAAAATAAATTTTTTTTTCTAGATTGTTTGCTTACAGTTAAACCTTTAGACAGGAGGCCAACTCTCAGTGGTCAATTTCAAATAGGTGAACTTTGGACTGAATAGATTTAAAAAAAAAATCCTACAGCCTTTAAACAGACATGTAAATGATACCAGTATTTTGGCTTTATCTGCTCTCCTGAAGTGATTCCTCTCTCCTGGAGAACCTCAGGGAAATTAGGAGAGCTTTAAAGGTGAATTATTTCTCAGTCCTGAAGAGAGAGTACAGTTGTCTGGGTCATAGTGACCCACAGTTACAGACTGGATTGAGAGGCCTGCATAAAGGAAAGAAGAAAGGGGAAATCGGTGTGGTCATGTGAGGTGCACATTCCTGTTCCACCCTGGCAGGTACCTTTTCCTGTCAGTGTGCACGCTCATCTTCTGCCTTTAAAAGATAAACTATCACCAGGCAGTGGTGGCCCATGCTTTTAATCCTAGCACTTGGGAGGCAGAGGCAGGCAGATCTCTGAGTTCGAGGCCAGCCTGGTCTACAGGGTGAGTTCCAGGACAGCCAAGGCTACTCAGAGAGACCCTGTCTTGAAAAAAGCAAAAAAGAAAAAGGACAAGAAATGTTCTCCTGGACTTCTAGGAGAAAAACTAAGCATTGTGGATATGAGACTCTCAACCTGTTTTGCAATCTCTCTGAGTGTTGCTATGTAAAATGTTGGTGTGGTTAATATGTTTTATGTATGGTTACTCCAATCGTTTTGTTAAAACTGAGGTTGTTGTTTGTTTGGTGGTTTGATTGTTGTATTGTTTTGTTTTTCAAGATAGGGTTTCTCTGTATAACAACCCTGGCTGTACTGGAACTCACTCTTTAGACCAGGCTGGCTTCAAACTCATTGAGATCCACCTGCCTTTGCCTCCCAAGTGCTGGCACCAAAGGCATGGGCCACCACTGACCAGTTGAAAGTGTTATCAACAAGACTAAAATTACTGGGTAAGGTGTGGTGACATTTTATGAATAAAAGCCATTGCCACATTGCTTTCCAAAAGGCTATGTAGTACTTTATATTTTGATAGCAGCACATGAAAACACCCTTTACCCCACAGCCTTGTGAATGACAATGACAGACAGTTGAGGAGAGGAGTTTTATTACAGAGGGTGTCAGGTCTTGGAGTTACAGACAGTTGTGAGCTGTCATGTGGGTGCTGGAAGTTGAACCCTGTCCTCTGGAAGAGCAGCTGGAGCTCTCTCTCTAGCCTGGAAAGCCTTTTCTATTGTTTACCTGTCTACTTTATTCTCGACATCATCTTTGTTTCTTTTCTCATTTTGCACAGGGGGAGTTCATTCACTCCCGTTCCTCAGAGTTAGCTTGTTGGGTGATGGGCTCCCCCCAAGCCATTCCCCACTCTGAGGCTCATGGACTCTCAGGTCCTGTGGCATCGGAAGCCTCCCACCATGCCCTGCTTTGTGCCATCCAGAATTCAGACGCTTGCAACATTTTCTGTTTACATGAATTATTGACTTTTAGCTGTTTGACAGAAACACCCAGACTTGGTATCAGCAAGGGTCGAGAGATCTCTGTCCAGTTAAATATCAGTGTACTAACTAACATTATTTGGACAAAATTGTTCAAAGAGCTTACACTACAGGTGTCTAGTGCTTCTCTCAATGTGCATTTACTTCTGCAGCTCATGCCTGGCGGTGGGGGGGGGGGAGGGAGAAATATGAACAAAACACCAGGTTCACATCTTGATAGTGTTTATTTCTTAGATGATTGGCAAGTATAAACAAAATGAAGTGATTTCGATTACTCTTACCTTAGTGCAGGAGGAGATATAAGGAGGAAACCACTCAGGGATAAATGAAGGATGGGCCACTTTAGAAGGAGCAGCCTCAGGTCATCTGGAAGATGCGTTACACATAAGGAGACAGTTGAGCTGCAGCCCACTGGACACAGGAAGGCTAACACATCTGTAGTGAGTAAGAGAAAGGGACCACAACTGGAGCACTTAGGGCCTTGAAGTGCGTTGATCACAAGCACATTGGTGCAAGAAGATGCACCACCGAGTCTGCCTTTAAGTGAGATTTGAAGCCCACACATGAAGAAGATGGTCAGCAAACACCCTTGAATTGACAGAGATTTTAGAGTTTGCCTGCATAGATGAGAGCTCTGTGTTATTTTGTTTTTTGTTTTTTGTTTGTTTGTTTGTTTGTTTGTTTGTTTTTATCAGATTCAGTGCAGCTCTGGTTGCCTGGAATTCACTTTGTAGACCAGGCTGGTCTTGAGTACTGGGAAGAAAGATGTGTGCCACCTCTGCCACCTCTGACCTGTGAGATCTCCGCTTTCTGTTGCTGTCGTTTGGGCTCCCTTCTTTCCTCCCTCTTTCCCTCCCTTCTTTCCTTTCTCCCTTTCTCCTGCCTTTCCTCTCTCCCTCCTTCCTTCCCTTCCTTCCTATTTCCCATTCTCTCAAACTTCCTTTTAATCCTTTCTCTTCTGTGTAGCCCAAGTTGGCCTAGAACTCCTGATCCTCCTGACTCAGCCTCCTCTGTGCTGAGCTCACTGGTGTGCCCCTCCTTGCCAGGCCTAAGGTCTCAGTCTTTCCTGTGGACGGTTCAAGGACCTGCAGCTTCTCTCCATCCCTCAGTGCAGCCAGCTTGCCACTGCCTCTGCCTGGGCCCTTCTTTTACTACTGTATTCTCAGGTTTTGTCTGCAGCACGCTGCACACTCCTGCCTGAGCCCTGCTTGTTCTTTAGGGCTCGGGGTAAGCGCTCCCACCTCACAGATGTTTAGGGCTGTTCCCCCCCACCCCCACCCCCCAGACACTGCAGCTCCTTCTGCTGAGTTCACAGACAACCCTGGGGTTTCTCTCTGCATTTGTAATTGTGCTGGGACTCTGATATCTGTCTTCTGGCCAAGGGACAGGAACTGGCATATTTTGTTTCTGTCTCATTCTTGTTTCTTATTCCAACGACTGGAACTTAAAAGGCACACAATAAATATTTGTTCAGTGGATGAACTTGCCCTTAGTGGGCCCACGTTGGCAGTTAGGGTCAGTTAGTTTATGTGCTCATAAAACATGTTTGGATAATCTATGCCAGACTCTTTCCAGGGATCATTGAAGGTTTTGTTTCATGTCAGTGTTGCCGAGGGTTTGAACCCAGGGCTCTGTCCCTGCTGGTCAGTTACTCCCTCACTGAACTGCATATCCACCACCACCCACTTTTTAAAGGATGTTTTTATTTGAGATAAGATGCCACCGAGTTGTCTGATGCCCAGACAGATCTGGAACTCACTTTGGGTTTTATTGTTGGTGGTGTCTAAGGCAAGATCTCACTCTACAACCCAAACTACTAGTCTTGATCCTGTCATCCTCCTGCCTCAGCCTTCTAAGTAGCTGAGATTACTGGCATATATCATTGAATACTGTGAAACTTCAGTTTTTAGGATCTCACTTTTTTTTTAAATTACTTTTTACTCACTCACTTTATATCCTGCTCACTGTCCCCCCAGTCACCCCCTCCCACGATCCTTCCCCCCCATCCACTTCTCCTCTGAGCAAGTGGAACCTCCCTGGGTTTCCCCCCACCCTGGTACTTCAAGTCTCTGTGAAGTTAGGCGATTTCTCTTCCACTGGGACCAGAATGATCTTCCCTTTTTCTACATAGCAAATATAGTTTTTGTTTTAAACTTAATTTCCATATTATATAGGTATAGTTTTAAAACAGTACCAAATATTATAAATAATAATTTAAAAATTGTGTTCTATTTTCCAATTATATTCTCTAGATATATAATTACTTTAGGCAATTTTGGTCAATTCTCTGTCTTTGTTTTATTTACTTATTTATTTACTTTTTTTTGATACAAAAATCTCAGTATGTTACTCTGGCTGACCTCAAACCCATAATCCCCCTGCCTCAATCTCCCAAGTGTTGGGAATCATAGATATGCACTACCAAGTTGGTTCTCTAACTTAAGAAGAAGTCCTTTTTCACACTTGAAAATTAGAACATTTTGCCCATTAATAGTTTTAGTAAAGACCACACATGGTGGAATAGACCTGTGGTCCTAACACTGGAAAGATAGCAGCAGGGGGATCCTAAGTTCAAGAACGGCCTATGTAATATATATAACAGCTATATAAAGAAACTGACAGAAAAAGAAAGGGCTGGGTGGGTAAAGCTACACATGGTAGCACACAGTTATAAATCCCAGCACTTAGGAGGCTAAGAGGCAGCGCTGGGCCAGCCTTGGCTACATAGTGCCAGGCC
The DNA here is from genome assembly GCA_902729485.2 of Mus minutoides. NCBI lineage: Eukaryota > Metazoa > Chordata > Mammalia > Rodentia > Muridae > Mus > Mus minutoides. The sequence continues at coordinate 45,127 of CACVCL010028175.1, read as the reverse complement.
AGCCCCAAATAAAGATCCCAAATGGGACTAGAGGTAGCTTTGTTGGTAGAATGCCTTCCTCACAGGCACAAAGACCTGGGTGTCAGACTCAGCACGCCACATAACTAGCTGGGACTAGGGGATGAGAAACTCAAGGTCATCCTCAACTTGCTGTTACACAGCCAGTTCAAGCAGTTTGGTCTACATGGTAAATTCTAGGCCAGTCAGATGTCTGTCTGTCTGTCTGTCTGTCCGTCCGTCTGTCTGTCTGTCTCTCTCTCTCTCTCTCTCTCTCTCTCTCTCTCTCTCTCTCAGGACAGAATTTCTCTGTGTAGCCCTGGCTATCCTAGAACTTGCTCTGTAGACCAAGCTGTCCTTGAACTCACAAAGATCCGCCTGCCTCTGACTCCTGAGTGCTGGGATTAAAGTTATGTGCCACTATCCAGCCTGCCTCTAGTTCTTGAGTGATGTATCACGTGAGTACGCCTCCGTGCTGAGTTTATGCAGTTCTAGGGAATTGAACCTAGTCCTTCATGCACACTAGGCAAGCACTTTACCAACTAAGGCGTAGCCCCAGTCTTTGTTTAGGGGTGAGGCTTACACTCTTCTCACAGCCCCACATGGAAGGAACTTCCAGCTAGGTAGTACCTGAAGGGATATCAAGCTGGTGGGGATGTCTCGGGGCCAGCATCTGGGGCCAGCATTCGGGGTCAGCATCCTCTCGTTCCACACTTCTCAGCTCATATCATGTGAAGAACAGACATTTTTAGCAGTTGCAGCCCTTTTAGGCTGGATGCTGTATGGTGGAGAGAGTCCTGAGGAAATTGGCTTTTTTTTTTTTTAATCTTTTTGAGAAGGAGTAGCAGACTGTTCTGGCATTTGATATGTAGACCAGGCTGACCTGAGCTCACAGAGATCTACCTGCCTCTGCCTCCTGAGTCCTGGAATTAAAGTCATGAAGCACTACACCCTTCTTCATTTACTTATTTTTGTTTGTTTGTTGAGACAGGGATTCTGTGTGATTCGTTTGTTTATTTGTTTGTTTATTGAAGCAGGGGGTTCTCTGTGTATCCCTGGCTATCCTAGAATTCACTGTGTAGACCAGGCTAGCCTGTAACTAAACCTCCCAAATTCTGGGATTAAAGGCTGACACCACTGCCACCTGGCTATTTCTTAGTGCATTGTTATAGACTTGGTTCCAGAGGCAGCTATACAGCTGAAAGCATGCAAGCCTTGAATTTGGGACAGAGAGATTTACCTCAAGACTCTTGTCTCCAAAAATCCAGAATAAGTAGCTGATAAACTGAGCAGAGCAATGTAGGGTTGGATGTTGGACCAGCATGATGGCCTCCTGGGGTTACGTCCTTTCCTGGCCCACTCCCCCTTCCCTTTTGACTTTGCCTTGTGAAGTTGTTGCTTAAAAATCTCTGCTTACCAAGCACCCCTCAACCACATTATCTAATCTAAGCAGGTCAATGTACACATGTCTTCTCATTACCTCTGCTCTTCCTCGTCTCCCACCAGCAAACAAATCTTGTTGAAACAGACAACTTACCTGGGCTTAAGACCAGAATTAAGGTGGTGTGGCGGCTCTGGTATTCGCTGGCTATGTGACCTGGCGCCAGGCAGTGAAGGTTTGGGGATTCCTCTTCCTCCCTTGGGACCCTGGAAGGTGGATGCAGCCGGTCAGTGGTCGGAGGAAGTGCTTCGGCTCCTCGATGGCCTATTTTTTGCCTCAGTGACCTTTGACACACTGCTCTGCCCCGAGCTTCAGTTTGGACAGAATTCCGGGTCATCCTTCCTTCCCCCGCAGATGCGAAGACCAGAAAAAGGATGAGTCTCAGGCAGAGCGGTGGGGCCTCTGGCTATTGGTGCCTTTCCTTTCTTCTTACCTTTTCCTGTCCCCCCCCCCCGCCCTGGATGAATCTTATTAATTTATTTTTACTTTATAAAATAGAAAAAAAAATTATAAAAAAATTTTAAAAATATATAAAATGTTATAAAAGTTTGAACTTCAGCCGGGCGTGGTAGCACATGCCTTTAATCCCAGCACTTGGGAGGCCGAGGCAGGCAGATTTCTGAGTTAGAGGCCAGCCTGGTCTACAAAGTGAGTTCCAGGACAGCCAGGCTATACAGAGAAACCCTGTCTTAAAAAACCAAAAAAAAAAAAAAAAAAATTAAATTAAATTAAAAAAATAAAAAAATTGAACTTCATAAAACCTGCTTTTTCCAGGTACAATGGCTCTGGTCTGTAATCCCAGTACCAGAAAGGTGGGGGCAAGTCTCTGCAACATGAACCAAGTAGGTTTTTATTGATTCCTTGTGAATTTCACACCATATACTCCAATCTCACTCATTTCCCTGTCCCTTCCTATCTGGCCTCTGCCCTTGCACCCCCCTCCCCAGAACCAAATGTCTTTTTTAATAAACTAATTTATGAAACGAAATGAAGCTCTATATTATATGATTCCTACCTCCCACAGCACATTATAAACTGTAAAAAAGGAAACAGAATATTCAGTGCACTGTGCACTTTTCCGACCTCTAAGCCGTGCTTGAATTCCAGAGAAGAGCTCTGTTTCTCTAGTTTGGAATTATGGCAAGCTTTTCCTGGAGCTTGCCCCAGGCAGCAGGGCGAAGGCTGAGAGCTGAGGGCTGAAGGCGAGACTTTCCTCCTGCCAGGGGACCTGGGGGCAGACACCTGGATGGGTGCTGACCGTCCTTCGAGGGGTGGGACTGCTCAGATACCCTGAGGCATAGCCAGGCACGTGCATCCTGGGGCACACTAGTAATCCCAGCACCAGGGAAGTAGATACACAAGTTTGAATCCAGCCTGGGCTACATAAATGAGATCCTGTCAAAAAATAAAGAAAGAAGGTAAGGAAGTATAAAACATACCAAGAACCAAACAGACAGCGCTGCTGAAGCCTCACATAGCAGTGCATGACTGTGGTCTCAGCTACCTCAGAGGCTGAGACAGAAGGATCACTGAACCCAGGAGTTCAAGGCCAGCCTAGGTACCACAGCATCTCAAAATATAAACAAACTAGAATAATTATTATTATAGTAAGTCATCTCACTAGGGATTTATATGCTTCTCTGGGAAGAGGACAAAAAAAGGTTGAAAGTCAACTTCAGCCCAGTATTTTTTGCTTGATTGTTTGTCTGTCTGTCTGTTAAACCCAGGATCTTACTACAAAAGCCCAGGCTGGCCTCTAACTCCTAAGCAATCCTTCTGCCTCAGCTGCTGAGGGCTAGAATTACAGCCACATGGTGCACACTCAACTTCAAGCCACTGTTTTTTTTCTGGGGGGGGGGGGAGTTCGAGACAGGGTTTCTCTGTGTAGCCCTGGCTGTCCTGGAACTCACTTTGTAGACCAGGCTGGCCTTGAACTCAGAGATCCACCTGCCTCTGCCTCCCAAGTGCTGGGATTAAAGGCATGTGCCACCACTGTCCGGCTGTTTGTTTTTTTTTTTTAAAGACTTTTTACAGCATTTCCTATCTCTTCAGATGTTTTGTATATATATTTTATTTATAGGTATGGTACATACATTTAAAAATTTTGAATTAGTGGGATATTTAAAAAAAATTAAATTGGCCATGCATGGCGGCAAATACCTTTAATCCCAGCACTCAGGAGGCAGGGGTAAGTGGATCTCTATGAGTTCAAGGCCAGCCTGGTCTACAAAATGAATTCCAGGAGAGTCAGAACTGTTACACAATGAAACCCTGTCTCAAAAAACCAAAATAAGTAAGAAAGTAAGTAAATAAATGCCTTCATTCTTTGTCAACAGTAATAACAACAAGCTGGGCATGGTGGTCACACATCTGTAAATCCCAGATGTGCTTCAGAGGCAGGAGTTCATCATGAACTACATAGTTGAGACTCTTAAAAAAAAAAACCACAACACAACACAAACCGAAATGATTCTGACAAAAGAGCTCTAAGACACACTGAACACTGGAAATGAGGAGATTACAGCTAACCTATGGAACAGGGCTACTACCAGGCAGGAGAGAGAATCTGTAATAGTTTAAATCAAGCTTCCCGTACCCATCAAGGTGATCAGTTTCTCTACAGGCTGCTTCTGGCCATCCCTCCTTACATATGTAATCCACTAAGTCTCCCTGGCTGTCACGGAGAGCAGAGGAGAGCAGCGCGCAGCCGCTCTCCGCGCTGCGCGCCAGCTTCCAGCCACACTGGCCAATTTGGTGTGTCCATTTCAGCCCGCTTTCAAATTAAAGTTTCATTACTACTGCTATTAAGTTGTTCCCTTAAGGAGGGCAGAAAGAAAAGGGAGGTCTTGGAAAGAGTAAGCCGGGAGTGGGCCTCCGAAAGCGACTGGCCAATTTAGGCAGATCGCTTTGCAAAATGCAATGGGCGATGTGTGGTTCCTGGGTAGGGCATCTGGCCACCTTCACTTCAGCAAACTGCTGATTCCCTGGCTCTGGTTCTGACTGGCCTGTCAGAGACCTGACAGATGGCTAGCATCCTCCCATTTTCCTTTTCCTGTCTTTATACTCTGTCTCTCCTCTTGCCCTGAAAATGACCAGGAAAAGGAGCTTCTCTTTCAAGCCCTGAAGGATTGAGACACTCTTTCCTTCTTTCCTTCCTAAGGTTAATGCCACAGACTTGTCCTGGCCAGGCCAGAGAAGGTTACATCACAGATGCTGCTGCTATATTTAACCCCCGCATGCCTTTCGATCAGAGCAGGCCATGCGATGAAAGACAGCCGTGACAAATTGTTGCGGGCATCTTCTGGAGAAGAAAAACATTGAATTTTAAAGCTGTGTGTGATTCTGTTTTGCAGTGCGTTTCTCTGGGGACTAAACTTCCTTGCCTGCTTTCTGAATCCTGTCTGAGGCGGGGGAGGGGGAGGTAGTTCAGTTAGCCTCTAACTGTTAGACAGTGCAGGTGCAAAGGCTTTGGGTTGATCTACAACACCACAAAACAATGAACTAACTTAAATAAGAGTGAAGGAAATGTGGGTGTTTACTCTGCGGGCTGTCAGACAGCCCCTGAGAGGAGTCTAAATAACCAGGAGAGTTGCAAGCAAAGCCTTTGCTGGAGTGTTTCAGTCCAAAGATCCCTTACCTTGTTCCCTCCAGCCTCCCTCAGATCAATTTTCTTCATCTCCAAGCCTCAGTTTTCTGCTCCTGGGTAAAATGGAGAGGACCAGCCCTATTTCACCAGGAAGGGAGTTTACTGTGAGGAGAAGTTATGTGGTAAAGTGACACCCCTGCCCCTCAGACAGGATTCAGAAAGCGGGCAAGGAAATTTAGTCCCCAGAGAAATGTACTGCAAAACAGAATCATACACAGCTTTAACACTCGATGTTTTTCTCCTCCGGAAGATACCCGCAACAATTTGTCCCGGCTGTCTTTCGTCACATGGCCTGCTCTGATTGAAAGGCATGCGGGGGTTAAATATAGCAGGTCTCAAAACCTGGCCTAGTGGTGCTCTCCTGATTATGAGCTGGAGGCCAGCCTAGACTACTAGAGGACTCCGTGTCTCAAAAACAAAGTGAATAGGTGCGGGCAGTAATTAATTCAACTCTAATTTAGTCCAATAGACTCTCTCTCTCTCTCTCTCTCTCTCTCTCTTCCTTCCTTCTCTCCTTCTCTCTCTTTCTCTCTTTCTTTCTTTCCTCCTTTCTTTCTTTCTTTTTAAATTTTTCATGACAGGTTTTTCTCTGTGTAGCCCTGGATGTCCTGGAACTCATACCCTAGACCAGGCTGGCCTCGAACTCAGAAAGCTGATTGCCTCTGCCTTCTGAGTGCTGGGAATAAAGGCATGGGCCACCATGGCCTGGCCTCTTTTCTTGAAAGAGGGTCTCTCTATTATGTAGTCCTGGCGCTTGCTATGTAGACCAGGCTGGCCTCAAACTCACAGAGATCCTTGTGCCTATACTTTCCAAGTGCTAGAATAAAAGGCATGCACCTTGCTGCTAACCTTTTTTTTTTTTTTTTTTCTCTTGAATGGAGAACTTACTCTCTTACTCTGCTGCTCAGGCTGGCCCCCAACGCCGGGACTCAAGTCATCTTCTTACTTCAGCCTTGCCACAAGCCTTAGTCATGGACCACGGCACCAGCACCATTTCTCGAGTCTTTCTTTCTTTCTTTCTTTCTTTTATTTTATTTAAGGCAGGGTCTCCATATGTAGCCCATGCTAGCCCTTGCCTCCCCCTCCTGAACTCTGTACCACCATTCCTGCAGCTGCATGAACTCTTAAAGGGTTTAAGATACATTTACAAAGAATTATAACCCCAAGATTTCTGAGAAAGATGAGGGAATTGAGGAAATATCTGTGGAGGAGCCAGGATTCAGGATGAGCTTGAGGGAAAAAAGCAGTCTGACTCTCATTGGGAGCTAGGGGACACAAGCTGAGACCTGGTGGGGGGATGGGAGGGTTGGGGGGCTGAGGAGGCTGTTATGGATATTTTACTGGTGTGTGTGTGTACACATGCAGTGATGTTGTGAAGGTAGGACTGGACTGGGTCCTTAGGCCTGGCAGCAAGCACCCGCTGAGCCGCTGAGCCGCTGAGCCGTCTCGCTGGCCCAGTGCTTTAGATGAGGTGTGACAGGATTGAAATGGTGCTTTAGGTGCTTTCGTGTGACAGTGGCAGAGGTGGTGGGGACAGGTGCCTCAGCGAGGGCAATGGCAGAGCGTCCCAAGCCTTCCTCGGGCTGTCAGTCCTCCAACAGGAGTCTGCATCCAATACCTTTCCTGGGACAACTTCCTTAACTAGACAAACATATTCTAGGCGGGTGCCCTTTCTTTTCCAAGGAGAGAATGGTGAGGTGAGAGGCATGGGGACATTCCAGGCGGAACAAAGAGTGGGCTTCCTGAGAACGGGGCCTTTGTTCTTTATCTCTGGCTCCTCTCTGGGGCAGAGGCTCAAACACCCTCCATTGTGAGCCTCCCTGAGTCAACAGACAGACAGACTGCTAACCTCCAGCCTGCTACTCATCATCCCCGTCTTCTGTTTCAGGACCTTCCTCCATCCCTCCCTCTGAGTTGCATAGCCCAGGCTGGCCACCCTCCTTGGCATTACAAGTGTGTGCCACCATGCCTGGCTACTTGAGGCATTTCATCACCTTCGAAAATGTCCTATCAGTTAAGAGGGTGAGAGGGAGAAACAGACGAGGTAGGGTGCAAGTGCACCTATGTAATAATGAAAGCCAAAATTGGATCATGGCCCTTTGAAGCTGGTTTCATGACATCTGTCAAGTAGATCGGATGTGCCAAGCATCTTGCGACTTATTTAGGTTGTGATGGGTGCAAGTGTTCCGCCACTGAGGGGCACAGCCAGCCCCTACCTTGCGCTTTAAATAGGATTGGCATTCCTCTGGGGTAGGTGTTATGGCTTTATAGGTGAGGAAGCTCATGCACAGGGGAAATTCAGTACTCTGTTCAGTGGCTCATGCAAAGAAACGAGTCGGGATTTGAACTGTGTTTCTTTGCGTTCAAAGTCCCATGATTTATTTTGCTTTGCTTCATGGAGATGGGGTTTCACTATGTATCCCAGACTTGCCTCAAACTCATTATGTGCTCAAAGCAGGCCCCCTGCCTCAGCATCTGAGGTGCTGGGATAACAGGTGGGTGCTACCACACCTGGCTCTATAATTCTTTATTCCCCCTGCTTT